>JALIGW010000017.1:7802578-7997578 GCA_023053685.1 Diadophis punctatus similis
ATTCCTTTATTAGCAATTGAAATAACAACCCATCCATTCAAAGCAAGATCTAAATGCCCCTAGGCAAAGCAAGTAAATTTAAACCTTAGCGCCCCTCCCCATTAGGCAGAATGCAAATCCAGACCAATACACAAGGTGTGAAAGTCCTCTATGCTGGGAATCCGGATGAGTGTACGTTTCCACAGAGCCCTTTCCGTTCAAACTAATTTACATTGCCCTTCATAAATCCTATCCTAAGATAAAGAGGTTCCCAGATGTCTGGCGCCCGGATATATGTTGTAAACGTCAGTTGATCCAATCAATGCTGATCAATCAAACCCAAGACCCCCCTTCTCCTTTTGAATGGCAGAGTCACTGGATTCTGACATTTCCTCTCCGTTAGAGGCACCAAAATAATGCAGACAATGTAAGATTTCCTGCTGCAGCACGGGGTTGGACTAGATTACCTCCGAGATATCTTCCAGCCCTAAATTGCTGTGCTGTTTCAAAGTGTCTTCTGAAGCCACATCTAGTGGCAGGGTTTGTGGTGCTTCCTTCCTCTTCTCCCCCCCTCTCTCTCTTCTCTCCCTTCCTTCCTCCCTCCCTCCCTCCCTTCCTCCCTTACTTCCTCTTTCTTTTTCTTTTTCTTTTTCTTTTTCTTTTTCTTTTTCTTTTTCTTTTTCTTTTTCTTTTTCTTTTTCTTTTTCTTTTTCTTTTTCTTTTTCTTTTTCTTTTTCTTTTTCTTTTTCTTTTTCTTTTTCTTTTTCTTTTTCTTTTTCTTTTTCTTTTTCTTTTTCTTTTTCTTTTTCTTCTTTTTCTTTTTCTTTTTCTTTTTCTTTTTCTTTTTCTTTTTCTTTTTCTTTTTCTTTCTTTTTCTTTCTCTCTCTCTCTCTCTCTCTCTGTCTGTCTTTCTCTTTTTCTCTCTTTTTCTTTTTCTCTTTCTTTATCTCTTTTTCTTTCTTGTCTCTCTCCCTTCCTTCCTCTTTTTTCTTTCTTTCTTTCTTTCTTTCTTTCTTTCTTTCTTTCTTTCTTTCTTTCTTTCTTTCTTTCTTTCTTTCTTTCTTTCTTTCTTGTTGTCATGTAGTGAATATTGTCAGTTGTGAGTCTATGCAGCTACAGCTACCATCCTTGGACTTGAAGTTTTCCAATTTGATGTTGAAACAGCTTATCTACATGCAGACCTAGATGAAGAAATCTACGTGAAGTGCGCCCCCGGCTTCCATGATGGATCCCGCGGCCGAGAAGGGGACACGTGGATTCCCAACAAAAGTCTTTATGGTCTGAAACAGTCAGGTTTAATGTGGTACAACTGTCTCAAAGACAAACTAAATTCAATGGGCTTTATTAAATCCGAAACTGATGAATGCGTGTTCACAAAAAGGTATGAAAATGCATATGAAATTGTTCTTGTTTATGTTGATGACATTGTTTACATAGGACCTAACAAACACATGAGTGAGATTTTTGTTACAGGTTTGCAGAGATTCTTCACATTGAAGTCACTAGGCCACATTAATGATTATTTAGGTGTGCAGATTGAAAAGACACAGAAGGGGTTTTCTCTTTCACAACAGACCAAGATAGAACACAACTTTTATATTATTGCAACATGCAAGATGCTACACCAACACATACACCTATGCAAACAGATTTTTGTAATTTGAAAGATGAAGAAAGTCCTGAGTTCAAGGATCAAACACTTTATCGTTCAGTAATTGGTTCACTACTATATATTAGTGGTTGGACTAGACCAGACATAGCACTTAGTGTCAATTTGTTGTCCCGACACATAAACAAAGCAAAAAAGTTTCACTGGTCATGTATCAAGAAGTTATTGAGGTACCTGAAATACACTCAACACATGAAATTAAAACTAGAACCATCACATTCTGATTTTGCCGAATTATATTGTTATGCAGATGCTGACTGGGCAAGTGATAAAGAATCAAGAAAAAGCACCTCAGGTTACATAATGTACCTGAATGGATGTCCAGTTCATTGGAACGTGAGAAAATAATCAATCAGTAGTTTACATTTCAAAAACACGTTTCACAGGCTCAAGGTCCAGACACATTGACATTCATTATAAAAATGTTAGAGATTTAGTAAGACAAGGTTTTATAAAGTTAGAGTATGTGGCAACAGAATACCAGATAGCTGACATTTTAAACAAGCCATTGCCAGCAGCACAACATGAATTTCTGAGACTTTTACTGTGTGTAGAGTGATATAATCATATCCACCCAACCAACAAAGAAGGGGTGTCACGTAGTGAATATTGTCAGTTGTGAGTCTATGCAGGGTGATGCACCCCTATCCTAAATATGATGGTACTTTCCAATACAAGCAGAACACGTGATATGATGTTTGCGCATGTCTACATTCCTAATCCACCATTAATCTTCTTCTGCCTTGGCTCCTGACCTGAACGGTCGTGTTAATTAGCAAAGATGTAGATTTATTGTTTTATATTGTTTTTGTACTGAAATAAATATTTTCTATTAGACATTTAATCTCAGTTTTATTTCTAAATGATTGAATTTCAAGTAAAGATCCAACATTGCCTCTATGAGATTTTATTCTCATCCTAACACTTGTCTCTCTCTCTTTCTCTTTCTTAATACCCTATATGAGCCCTACTGATTGATATAAGTGGATTTTATTCATATGTACTGTATCTTCATGTGATCTGCTACCTCTGCTATAAGGAGTAGGCCAGAAAAGGATTTAGAAATCTTGGATACCTTAACAATTGAATGGTTAATATCATGGAGGTAATAAAAATGATACATTAAATCATTTTTTTTTTGGGTTGGTTTAGGTCAGGAGTCAGCAACCTTAAACACTCAAAGAGCCATTTGGACCCATTTTCCACAGAAAACAAAACACCAAGAGCCACAAAACCTGGGTGGGCATGGCCAACCCGACATCACACACTCCTACCCAGTCACATGAACCCCCTTCACATCCTTATTCCTTCCTTCCTTCCATCCTCCCTCCTGATTTCAGCTTCCTTCCTTCCCCCCTCCTCGGATTTCAGCTTCCTTCCTTCCCCCTCCTTCCTTCCCCCTCCTCTAATTTTACCTTCCTTCCTTCCTCCCTTCCTCCTCTTTTCTCTCCTCCCTCCCTCCCTCCTCTTTCTCTCCCTCCCTCCCTTTCTATCTCTTTCTCTTTCTTTCTCCTTTCCTCTTTCTTTCTGTTACGTAGTTACGTACGGAGGCATGTAGTAAATTGCATAGCCGCCACTGATTGGCTAAAATAGTGGCGGCCAATTTGGATGCCTGTCACTGGCTGGCTAAGCTGTGGGGAACCCTATAAAAGCGGCCAGTTCCTGTTTCTACCTCCTTATTAGAAATAAAGTGCTGAACTGTTAGCCGGCTCATCTCTCCCTTTTCCCACATGCAATCTAACATTGGCAATGAAGGTAGTGGAAGAAGACAAGACAAAGGCACCTCGTGGCATCCACAGCCATTTTTAAGCAACACTGACCTGCTCCAGCCAAAAGAATCGCAAGGATGACCGAACAGCAATCACCAGCACCAGCCTTTTTCGATTCAAAAAAGGAAAAATGGCAAACCTACATGTTGCGTTTCCACATGTTCTTGGAAGCAAACAATTTCCAAGATTTGCAGGACAACAGGAAGAGGGCTCTCTTCCTGACCTATTGTGGACCAACAATCTACGAGATGGCACAGACGCTGATAGCACCAACAGATATTGAGTCCATCTCCTGGACTACACTACAGATGGCACTGAAAGAGCACTATGCGCCCTCCGATCCACCACTGGTTAGCAGATTCGAATTCTACAAGCGAGAACAAAAAGAGGGGGAAACAATCAACAATTTCGTAGTGAAGCTCCGAGAACTGGCAGCCAAATATGATTTCTCAAGCCGAGATGAAGAGGGACAAATCTGCAGCCACCATCCAGAAATCATCCGCAGTCCACCTAATCCAACAACCGGATGAAGGGAGGAACCAGGGACCGGAAAATGAGGATGGCAGAGAGGAACAGGAGGACCATGTGTACAGAGTCCAGCATGACAGAAGGGTGAGTTCCAGAGAGCCAAAATCATGGCAACTACATTGCCTAAGCTGCCTGGGCAACCATGCAAGAATGGCGTGCAAGTTCAGGGACGCCGTTTGCAGACGATGCCAGAAAAGGGGTCATATAGCGGAGGCTTGCAGAGCTTCAAAGCCAGCCCAACTCCAACCCCCCCCCCCATGAAGTGTAGACAAAACATGAACTATAGCAGGCAAGGACAAAACCGGTTTGGGGGACTGAGGGGCAGAAGAAGAGATGATTTCCCCCAATACAAATCAAGGGGACTCTACCACATCGTAGCCCACTCAGATGAAGGGCAAGATGGGAAAATTTTTGTGACTGTGAAGATCAATGGACTTCCTTGCACGATGGAAATGGATACAGGATCTGCATTCACCATTATGGGAAGGAACACCCTACTCAAATACATGCCTGAAATACAAAGGCAAGACTTAAAACTGCAAAGAACTCACCTAACCAACTTCCATGGACACCAAGTCCAAATCCTCGGAAGAGCAGAAATTCCAATCATGTTTAAAGAGGTCCAAAAGAAACTTCCGCTCATGATCGTGGAAGGACACAGCCCAACCCTGCTCAGCACAGAGTGGCTCAAGCCCCTAGGAATCACCTTTAATGGCGTAAATCACATCAAAGAAGATGACCTGAGCAAACTGCTGGGAAACTTCCAGACGGTCTTCAATGGGGAACTAGGAAAATATACTGGTAAACCTATATCATTTAGCTTAGACCCCAGAATTACACCAATCAGATTTAAGCCCCATAGAGTTCCATTTGCTCTGAGACCAAAAGTTGATGAACAGATCAACAAATTAATAGCCCAAGGGGTCTTAGACCCAGTCGACCATGCTACGTGGGAGACTCCAATAGTAACCCCAATGAAGCCAGATGGCTCAGTCAGAGTATGTGCCGACTATAAAGCGACCATTAATAAGGCACTGCAACCCCATGCCTACCCAGTACCAGTAGTACAACACTTACTACATTCCCTAGGCAATAGGAAATATTTGCAAAATTGGATTTAGCCCAAGCATATCATCAGCTTCCTGTGGACGACCAAACTGTGGAAGCCCAAACAATTGTTACACATAGAAGGGCCTTCAAGTGTAACCATTTACAATTTGGAGTCTGCGTGGCTCCAGGACTGTTTCAAAGTTTAATGGAACGGTTGCTACAAGGTATCCCAGGTGTAGTTCCTTACTTCGATGATGTACTCATCTCAGGGAACTCAGAGGAACAACTGTTAGATCAACTAAAAGAGGTCCTACAGAGATTCCAAGTCAAAGGGTTTAAAGTGAGAAAAGACAAGTGTAAGATTGGGGTTCCCAGTATGGAATTTGTAGGATTTCGCATAGACGGCTCTGGCATACACCCCACTGAAGAGAAAGTCAGAGCAATAAAGGAAGCCCCTGCACCAAAAAACAAAACAGAGTTACAAGCATCCTGGGAGTGTTAAACTTTTATGCTGTTTTCTTACAACAGAAAGCAACGGTCGCAGAACCACTCCATAGGCTATTGGGAAAGACGGCCACATGGGCTTGGTGACAAAGGGAAGAGGAAGCATTCAAATCAGTAAAAGGACTATTGTCGTCCAACAGCATACTAATGCAATATAACGAGACACTTCCCCTTTTATTAATTTGCGACGCCTCCCCCTTTGGAGTAGGGGCAGTTCTGAATCACCGATTACCAAATGGCACAGAAGCCCCGATTGCTTTCTATTCTAAAACAATGTCACTGGCCGAAAGAAATTATAGCCAGCTGGATAAAGAAGCGCTTGCAGCAGTGGCTGGCATCAAATGTTTTCACAAATACTTATATGGCAGGACATTTCAGTTAATTACGGACCATAAACCCTTACTGGGGCTGCTGGCAGGAAACAGACAGACTCCTCAATACATGTCACCCCACCTCATGAGATGGTCAATCTTCCTCTCCGGCTACGCTTACAAACTCATACACAGACCAGGAAGGAGCATTGGTCAAGCAGATGGATTAAGCCGCTGCCCATCTCCAGATTTTGTGGAAGACCCCGCACCCATGGCCAAAATCCTGCTGATTGACAGAGAGAACCAGAGCAGTCACCTCAAGAGAAATTGCCGAGCACACCAGCAAACACAAGGTACTCAACAAAGTTTTGAACTGGGTGTTGAGGAGGTGGCCACAAGTAGACGAAGGGGGGGGGAATTCCAAACTTTTAAAAACAAACAAATGGAACTCTCAGTATTGAAAGGGTGTCTGCTGTGGGGGGAGCGAGTTGTCATTCCATCAACATTAAGGAAGACAGTAATACAGACACTGCATAGGGGTCATCCAGGGATCGTAAGAATGAAAGCCCTGGCAAGAAGCTATCTGTGGTGGCCAGGGCTAGACCAGGACATTATGGACTGGGTAGCAATGTGTCGACCCTGCCAGGAGACCAGACCGGTGCCCGCAAGAACCACCCTCTGGAATGGGAGCGGCCAAAAAGTCCCTGGTCCAGAATACACATTGACTTTGCTGGCCCCATGGAAGGTCAAACATTCCTAATTGTGGTAGACATATACTCCAAGTGGCTGGATGTCGCATGACATCCACCACTTCAGAGGCCACCGTCAGGGCGCTAAGGAAACTTTTTGCCACACATGGTCTACTGGACACCCTAGTCTCAGACAACGGTCCACAATTAACAGCCAAGCCCCTGGAATCCTTCCTAGCCAATTTGGGGATCCGCCATGTACTAGTCTCATCCTGGTCTCCCTCTAGTAATGGTCAAGCGGAACGAATGGTGAGACTGACCAAAGAGACTTTAACCAGGATGGTAATTTCATCAATGCAAGAGCCGAAGTGGCGCAGCGGTTAGAGAGCAGTACTGCAGGCTACTTTAGCTGACTGTGATCATTTGAGTTCAGGTGTTCAAATCTCACTGGCTCAGGGTTGACTCAGCCTTCCATCCTTCCGAGGTACAGTAGGTAAAATGAGGACCCAGAGTGTTGGGGGCAATGTAAATATATACATTGCTTAATGGTGTAAACCGCTTAGAGAGTGCTTGCACTATGAGGCGGTATATAAATCTCACAAACAAACAAACAAACAAACAAACAAACAAACAAACAAACAAACAAACAAACAGACAAATAATGGACATGAATTTAGGAGACAGTGGAGGACACGAGGATCTGGCATGCTATGGTCCATGGGGTCACAAAGAGTCAGGCACGATTTAGTGACTGAACAATAAAAACAAGTAGTGTCTCTAACCACTACATCAGAGTGGCTCATATACATGCTCTACTTGAGGATAAATCCCAAGGAATATGAAGCTTGTATGTCAGGGTTTGCCCATCTGTGAATTGGCAAACATAGGACATCCTTTGGAAGCATATAGGAAATCCTCCTATGATGGAACAATCATTTTTATGGTTCTACAAAAAATGGCTGCTCAGTTCCACCAGCCATGTCCAAATTAAGAGTTTTAAAGAGTTGTGGTGAAAAAAAAAACAATCACAAAGAGATGCCTGGCATGTGACTATGAATAACCCCCTGCCTTCCCCTCAATCTGTCCTCTTTTAATGGAGTCAGTGCCTAGGCGGGTGAGAGGTCTGAAACCTTGAAGGGTTTGCATGAACAAAGAAGGGTGACGTGGGAGGAAGGTGTTAAAAAGGAATTGGAGGCCTCGCACCTGTGCAACAGGTTTGGGAAGCGACTTCAAAGACTTCCATTAAAAATAGATACGGTACAAAGAACAAAAGTAAACAGGAGAACCGGCTTCGTTCTGGCAGAATAGCTCTGCGGGGGCTTTCCTGCTAAAGAGGGCTTCAGCTTTGAGGCTCAACATGATGTTGATTAGTGCAAATAAACCTTTAAGTAAGGCACCTTTTCAGAAATTGCAATCAAACTCTGAGACTGGGGCTTCAAAAGCTTCATTAGCTGCCCCCACACCAAATATAACCTCCCAATGTGAGTCCCACCAAAGGACTTGAGTGGATGGCAAACTCATTCTCTCTAAAGTTCTTAGCTGGTCCTAGTTGATTGTTTTTGCAAATAGGAAACAGCCTGGATAAAGAAACAGACACATTAAAAGAAATATCAGGAAATGGCCTCCTGAATGCTAAAGAAAATGCACCAGAAAAGGACTATGACATGACATGAAATCTATATTAAAAGGATAATGCATGGCATGTGGTAGATCAGCCAACCGGTAGAAAAGAAACCCATTAAATGTATTTAGAGAAATGTTATGTAAGAAAAGCATATTTCTTTCCCATATGCTTATGTGCAGAAAGTTAATTGACTAAAAAGATTCTAACAACAACAGCAACAGCAACAGCAACAGCAACAGAAACAACAGATTTCAGATTGCTTCCCTTGGACCAGAGAAATTTAACATGCCATTATATAAGAGCCAGAGGTCACGAAGATCAGATTCACATCTCGACAGGGTGGCAAATATAGAGGATTTCAGTGAAATTTCCTAGAAATTGTAGGAGGAGAGCTGTGTTAGTCAGTCTGTGAAAATGAATGAGGGGGCAGGAGCAGATGCAGCGCCCAGGCGGCATTTCCTCACGTGCGCGCTACGAAACTGGGCTGGCATAATGTGCGAAAGGGGCTTGCGGTGGGGAGGAAAAGGAAAGAGGGCACAGAAGGGGGGACAGGATAGCTGTCTTCCAATATTTGAGGGGGGGATGCCACAAAGAAGAGATGGGTCAACCTATTTCCCAAAGCACCTGAAGGCAGGAGAAGAAGCAATGAACGGAAACTAATGAAAGAGAGAAACAATCTCAAACAAAGGGGAAATTTCCTGGCAGTGAGAACAATTAACCAGTGGAACCAGATTGCCTCCAGAAGTTGTGGGTGCTCCATCACTGGAGGCTTTTAAGAAGAGATTGGACAAGCATTTGTCTGAAATAGTATAGGGCAGTGATGGCGAACCTTTTAGAGACCGAGTGCCCAAACTGCAACCCAAAACCCACTTATTTATCGCAAAGTGCCAACACGGCAATTTAACCTGAATAATGAGGTTTTACTACCTAAAATATTGATAAACAATGCAGAGTTCAGCTAATTGTTCTAAAAAAACCATGATAAATGCACTTTTATGCCCCTTCATTTCCCCCCCTGCTTTTGAAATATTACGTTTAGCAACAATAAAAAAGAAAAAAAATGTAATATCATTTCTCTCTTTCCCTCCCCCTCCCCCTCTCTTTTTCTCTCTTTCCCTCTCTTTTTTTCTCTTTCCCTCCCTCCCTCTCTCTTTCCCTCCCCCTCTCTCTGTCTCTCTCTCTCTTTCCCTCCCTCTCTCTCTTTATCTCTCTCTCTTTATCTCTCTCTCTGATCTCTCTCTCTCTCTCTCTCTCTCTCTCTCTCTCTCTCTCTCTCTCTCTCTCTCTCTCTCTCTCTCTCTCTCTCTCTATCTATCTATCTATCTATCTATCTATCTGTGCTCTCCTGTCCAGCTTCATGTGTTGTGTGAATCCAACCACTTGGGCTGTGGAGGGCGAGTGGTGGCTGGCAGGCAAAGCCAAGTGTTAGAGATCCACACAAAATAAGGCAACTCCAACCTGGATCCTGTCGGGGAGACCCCCCCCCCCTTCCCTCTCCCTCTCTCCCCCAGTGGCGGGGGCCCGGGCAGCCTGAGCACAGCTCCCTCCTCAGAGGTGACCAGCAAGCAAACAAAAGTGGCGCTCTGGCTGGGAGGCAGCAGCGTGGAGCCCCACCTCTGGCCAGTGAGAGTGGAACAGGCAGGGTGCACACCTTCCCCATTGCCGCTGCGGCCCTGGCACTGGTTGGGAGGGATGCGTGAGCTGAACGTTTGGAGCCGCGCTCAGCAGAGTTTGCAAGCAGGCTCGGCGGGGCCGCTTAGCGGGGAGACCCCAGCCCGTTTGGTTAGTTTCAGAGTGGGGTGGGAACACAGAAGGCAGAGGCGTTCAGCCCTCAAAGATTCCTTTGGGGCGACTTTTTCTGCTTTTGAAACATTACGTTTAGCAACAATACAAAAGAAAAACTTTTGTAATATCATTTCTCTTTCCCTCCCTCTCTCTCTTTCCCTCCCCCTCTCTTTCTTTCTCTTTCCCTCCTCCCTCTCTGTTTCTCTCTCTCTCTCTCTTTCCCTCCTTCTCTCTCTCTGCCTCCCTCTGTTTCTCTCTCTCTCCCCCTGTGGGTGGGGAAGGAACCCCTGAACTGGTGCTGGGTGGTGGGAATGACGTCTGAAGGCCGATGAGCCCAGGAGCAGCGCACCCACACTCAGCTGGCTGGCGGGGAGGTGGGGCATCCCTTCACAGACAGCTCTGCAGAAAAAGAATTTTTTTTTACTGAGCCAGCTGATGCAGGGTCGCATTGTGGCTCCGCATCATAATGGGCTTCAGGAGGAGGATGGGACCCCATTTCCCACCTTGTGAAGCACATGAGTGAAAAAGTTCACTCAATCAATTCCAACTTGGTGAGATCTTTTTCTTTCGTGAGAAGTTGGAAGTGATTGTGGGAAACGCGATGGAGAAATGCGATTGGAGCTGGGCTGGGGCGACTGCGCGCGTGCCCTACAGAGAGGGCTCTGCATGCCACGTTTGGCACGCATGCCATAGGTTCGCCATCACGGGTATAGGGTCTCCTGCTTGAGCAGGAGGTTAGACTAGAAGGCTTCCATGGCCCCTCCCAACTCTGTTATTCTGTTCTGTTAAATCAGTATCTTTTCCAAATGACATAAGCTTTCATGAGCTTGGTCTAAGCCCAAAGGAATGTAAATTCTACAGTTGATAGTCTCATCTGAATGGGCAGGATGAGATTCTTAGACACTGGACAACAGAATAAAGACGTTAATAGAACTGCACTTGGGGAAAAAAGATTTTCTATGAGTCTTATTTATTTATTTATTTATTTATTTATTTATTGGTTCTTATATGCCGCCCTACTCCCGAGGGACTCAGGGCGGCGTACAGCAATATACAAGAACACTAGATAATAAACAGTAATTAAAAACCAAGTTAAAAAGTTAAAAAAAATTGAACAATTAAAAATATTCACCAACCAGACAACCAGTCTTGTTCCTACATTTTGAGGAAAAACAAAGAGCAGATCCCCTTTTAGATTGGAATGATGAGCTGTAAATCAGGATCATCCAAGGACAATCTTACAGTGATAGAAGAGCTCTTACTTTTCAATATTCTTTTCCCCTGGCTCTGAGAGTGACTGGCCCCGGATCGCCCAACTGGTTTTATGCCTAAAGCAGGGCCAGAACTCATAATCTCCCAGCTTCTGGGCCTTAACCACTATGCCAAACTGGCTCTTTTAATAACAACCCAGATCTAAATCCAGAATCATTATCAACCATGATTCAATAGTCTTTTCTGAGGATGTTCTACCTGACACTCTCTTAGTTTGCTTTTAATATTGCCTCTGGGGTTGTTGGCATAGGCCAGGGGTGAGCAAACTACAGCTCTTTGAGGACCTGTGGACTTCAACTCCCAGAATTCCTGAGCCAGCCATGCATGCATGGCTGGCTCAGGAATTTTATTTTATTATTTTATTATTTTATTTTTGTCAAGTACGTGTTGGTAATATATATAGATATAACATTGTTTATATACATAAGATGGGTACTGATAAGAGGGAACATTAGGACAGGGACGGTAGGCACGCTGGTGCACTTATGCACACCCCTTACTGACCTCTTAGGAATCGGGTGAGGTCAACAGTGGACAGTCTAAGGGTAAAGTTTGGGGGGGGGGTTGGTGATGAAACCACAATGTCAGGTAGTGAGTTCCAGGCATTTACCACTCTGTTGCTAAAGTCGTATTTTCTACAGTCAAGTTTGGAGCGGTTCACTTTGAGTTTGTATCTGTTGTGTGCTCATGTGTTGTTGTGGTTGAAGCTGAAGTAGTCATTGACAGGAAGGACGTTGTAGCAAATAATTTTATGAGCTATGCTTAGGTCGTGCTAAAGGCGACGTAGTTCTAAGCTTTCTAAGCCCAGGATTTCAAGTCTTGTTGCGTAAGGTATTCTGTTGCGAGTAGAGGAGTGGAGGACTCTTCTTGTAAAGTATCTCTGGACACTTTCTAATGTATTTATGTCTGATATGCGGTGTGGGTTCCAGACAGATGAGCTGTATTCAAGGATTGGTATGGCGAATGTTTTGTATGCTCTGGTTAGTAGTGTGATATTACCGGAGAAGAAGCTACGTAAGATTAGGTTAACAGTTCTTGAAGCCTTTTTGGCGATGTTGTTGCAGTGGGCTTTGGCACTTAAGTCATTTGATATGACTATTCCAAGGTCTTTGACAGGGTGAGGGTCGTCTGCAAGGTCTTGTCTGTTCAGCTTGTATTTGGTGTTCTGATTTTTTTTGCTAACGTGTAGGACAGAGCATTTGTTGGTTGAGATTTGGAGTTGCCAGATGTTTGACCATTCTGACACAAAGTCTAGGTCTTTTTGGAGGATAGCAGTGTTGTTGGTGGTGTTGAAGAGTTTTACATCATTGGCGAAGAGAACGCAGTCGCTTGTAATGTGATCGCAATGTGATTCTGGGAGTTGAAGTCCACAGGTCCTCAAAGAGCTGTAGTTTGCCTACCCCTGGCATAGGCAAACGAGTGGGCATCTCTCACTTTGGGAAAAGCATCTGCTACCTCCATTTTGCTTTGTAAAACAAACACAGTATTTGATAATTCAGAAATGGGAGTAGAGTTTTGGCACCACATCAGACCAAATTAAAACTGTTTGCACTTTTCAGCATCCATGTTGCTGTTTTCATTTTAGTACTGGTGGGGAAGACAAAAGGTGTGCAAGGATATAGTGACACTATCTCTTTCAGGACCATCACAACAAGGAAGTGAAAAATAAAGAAGGGAAACATTCTTGAGAGTTGTTTATTTAAAGACTGAAAGAAAGGGCAATTAGAAAGTTGTTTATATATTTTTGTGCATAAACCATCATCTATTGCATTCTTGAACAAAATGCTATTTTTATGAACAAAGTTGGAGATGAATTAGGTTGCAGATACAGCCCCAAATAGACTTGTAATACATTTTACACTCATCCTGGCCGACTCGTGTAGCAAACTCAATGGCAACTGACCCATTCCTTTTGGCAGACTGATGCTATGGCCCTTTTCATTTCAGTAAACAAAAGCTGCTCCAGACACCAGTATTTGAATCTGAATCATGCTAAAGACTACCTGAGAGAGCCAGTGAGAGGCCTCAGGAGAAGCAATTTCACATTTGCGGTCCAGCAGCTGTGATGAGAAATGGGAACACAGCCTTCTCCTAAAGGGGTTTTCAATCATTCCTGAGGCTTTCCAGACTCGTATCATTTTTTGGAGTTCTGAAAATTCACAGGGATGTGTAAAGATCAAAGTCTTCAAGAGGCAAAGATTAATTAATTGGATTTTAGCACCTTACTCATTGACACATGCAAAACTGATAAGAGTTCTATTCAGTATAATTTCCCTAGTCTTCCAGGATGTTTTTCTTGGTCAACCTTCTCCTTGTTGGAAGCCATCCATAAGTTCCACGATGGTGGTTACTGTTCCAGAAAAGGAGTGTGTGAATGCCTCTTCCGATGTTTACAAACACACGTGTTTCTTATTTCAAATCCTCTGCAACACATTAATCCTTGTGAAGTAATATTGACAAGCAGGGTTCTTCTCTTTTATACCCAATGCAACAATTCCCCGATGCCTCTTTTGACATTTCTTCATCTTTGGGAAACCAATTTTTGCAACCCGCTCGCTCAACTGGACAAATTGCAACCATTTTGTTTCCTTTGCATCTCCCTAGGCCAAGGGAATGTTTTTCTTCCTCCTCGTTGCCTTCTGACCTCAGCCCAAATTGTGATGCATGTGAGGAGGTGGCAATCTTCATCCGTTCCACGGATGAGAGGACTTGGATGGGGTTGTTGTGCTGCTCCATGCCTCACAGTAAAACAAGCACCAACATGATGTCCTCAGAAAATAGTGTTTCGGAGGAAGAAATCCAGGAAAAAAAGAATGACAGGAGCCAAATGTTGCTGGGTGATGCTCACTGGTGGTCTTATTGCTGAATATTCAAGCAGAGAAGAGGCAGTGTTTTTTTTCCTCCCTTGTAGAACTAAGGATGATTATGCATATAGTGGGAAAATTTTCCTTTTGATTCAATTTAGATGGTGGCCTACCAAAGTCATTTTGACAGGGGACCCATGTCCTCTCCTTGCCCTGTTTTCCTTTCCTGCTGGGATCTCAACAACCAAGGTGATCTGCTGCTTATTATTCTGTAATGTTACCTATCTCACCCTGCAGGAAGCCAGGAAGAGGCGTTTAGTGGACTGAATTCTGGGAAAACAAACAAACAAACAAAACACCCAAGCTTTTTAGACTTTTTAGACTGACGCCGCCCGCGGGCGCCCACTCGGCGGCCCAAAAGCGCCTGCCTTTGAGCCAGGCGCGCATGCGCGGCAGCTCCAGCACCGCTCGACCAGCGGACAGCGGCTCCCAGAGCGGCAGGCGGGCAGGTAGGCCTCTCCCTAGGCCGTCCCGGCTTTGGGGACGCGGCGTTTCCGGGGTCTCGGCCCCGTAGGATGCGGGGAGGGGGTCGGCCAGGCTCCCGAGGCACCTGAGCCCCTTGCGGCCGCGTTTGAGGGTGACCTAGGCCGCAAAGCAAGCAGGCGGCCTGCTTCCCTCCCACCGCGTTGCTACGGCAACTGAGCGCTGCCGTTGAGGCGACCCACGCTCTGCCCGCGCGGACACTCGTCTCCATGGCAACCGGCCCGGCCCTTCCTCCCTCTGCGGGGAGAGGGGGTCGTTGCGCAGCACCCGGAGAAGCTTGGGTTTCCAGGGCAACCGAGCCCCGCCTTCTCGTTCAGGAAGGATGCTTTCTCCTTGCAGAAGCTGCTGGATGGGCCGTGGGGGGGGGGGGGCGATTCGGGTACTGAGCTGGCTGGGAGGGGGCTTCTTTGCCCGGGAAGGTCGCCAGCCTTGCAAGAAGCAGAGGAGCTGGGACCGTGGTTTCATCCAGGCAGCCTCCCGGCATCCCCCAACCATAGTCCATGGGCTCCAGTTGGATGGTGGGTGGGGGAGAGGGGCACGCGAGGTTCAGGGGCTGGTTGTCCAGGGATTTTTAGGTGGCCAAGAGGGGACAATGAGGATGAGGAGTCTTGGAGTCACAGCTAGAAAAGACACCCAACAGGCCTGGCCCTATTTCATGGGGATTCTGCTTCCAAGCACTGTGTGCAGGCAGAGGGATCACTCATGGCCTGGCATCTCTCTTTCCTGAATTATCTCTTGGTGGATGCACCCTAGGACATATAAAGGAAATATAGGAGGAAAGGACTGATAATGGAATCATCATCATCATCATCATCATCATCATCATCATCATCATCATCATCATCATCATCATCATCATCATCATCTGCCTTCCAGGATAAGAATCTGACAGAGCAGTTTGTAAGCATTATAAATACTGTCAAATGAAGCACAACAAATATGTATTCAATTAATGCATTCTTCAATTAAAGAGTGTGAAAATAGATAAGAAATAGGTAGGTAGTTAGACAGATGATAGAGATAGATGATAGATATATAGATATATAGGTGATAGATAGATAGATGATTGATAGATAGATAGATAGATAGATAGATAGATAGATAGATAGATAGATAGATAGATAGATAGATAATAGATAGCTATAGATGATAGGTAGGTAGGTAAATAAATATGAATGCACAGAGGGATGGATGCATGGATAGATGGATATCTGCTGCATAATTAGATGTTTGGTGGGTGATAGAGATGGATGGGTGGATGGGTGTTTGGTACATAGATATTTAGTGGATAGATGAGAAAGAAGAAGGAAGGAAGGAAGGAAGGAAGGAAGGAAGGAAGGAAGGAAGGAAGGAAGGAAGGAAGGAAGGTAGGTGGAATTCTTAGGTATGGTCATTGATCAAGCAATGTAACAAAGAAGCACAAAGCAGCGATGTCAGCAGGATATAGTAAAAATGTCATTGGGATTTGTGACATCACAATTGAAGCTTTGCTTTCCATGGCTCCTTGTCTTGACTTGTTGACCATATCTTTTGGATACCCTTTGGGATAACAGCATAGCAGTAAGAAGGAGCAAACATTCGCTTGCTGAATTATACAGACTGTAAAGCCATATTTTTCAGTGTTTAAGGCAATGGATTACTTTGTCAGCAAGTCTAGACCATCTAGATCCTTACCAGTCGGGCTTCAGGCGCGGCTACAGTACAGAAACTGCCTTGGTTGCCCTGATGGATGATCTCTGGCGAGCCCGGGATGGAGGAAATTCCTCCATCCTGGTGCTACTTGACCTCTTAGCGGCTTTCGATACCATCGGCCATGGTATCCTTCTGCATCGGCTCGGCGAGTTGGGAGTGGGAGGCACCGTTTTGCGGTGGTTCTCCTCTTATCTCGCCGATCGGATGCAGTCGGTGTTGGCAGGTGGGCAGAGATCGTCCCCTAGGCCCCTATCATGTGGGGTGCCTCAGGGGTCGGTTCTCTCGCCCATCCTGTTCAATATCTACATGAAACCGTTGGGTGAGATCATTCGCAGACATGGGGTGTGTTTCCATCAGTACGCTGACGACACCCAGCTGTACATCACCACCCCGTCTGACTTCAGGGAGGCAGTTGATGTAATGTGCCGCTGCCTGAACGACGTTAAGATCTGGATGGGGAGGAACAGACTCAGACTCAATCCCGACAAGACTGAGTGGCTGTGGATATTGCCTCCTAAGGACCATGACAACTATCCCTCCTTGGTCTTTGAGGGTGCGAAACTGACTCCCTCAGACCAGGTCCGCAACTTGGGGGTCCTCCTAGATCCACAGCTAAAATTGGACCATCATCTTTCTGCTGTGGCTAGGGGGGCCTTTGCACAGGTTCGCCTGGTGCACCAGTTGCGGCCATACTTGGAGAAGGAGGCTCTACTCATGGTCACTCATGTCCTTGTCACCTCGCGTTTGGACTACTGCAATGCGCTCTACATGGGGCTACCCTTGAAGAGTATCCGGAGACTTCAGCTGGTACAAAATGCGGCTGCGCGTGCTGTGGTGGGTGTGCCAAGGTACACCCACGTGACACCAATATTCCGCCAGCTGCATTGGTTGCCCATCGGTCTCCGGGTCCAATTCAAGGTGTTGATCACCATCTTTAAAGCCCTTCATGGCTTAGGACCAGGATATCTTCGGGACCGCATTCTGCCTCATACTTCCCTCCGACCGGTTAGGGCCCACAGAGTTGGCCTCCTCCAGGTCCCGTCAGCCAAACAATGCAGGCTGGCGGGCCCTAGGGGGAGAGCCTTCTCTGTGGCTGGCCCCGTGCTCTGGAACCAACTTCCCCCAGAGACCCGAACCATCCCCACTCTGCTGGCCTTCCGAAAAGCCGTTAAAACATGGCTTTTCCTGCAGGTGGGGGGGATAGCTTAATCCACCTGAGATCACCCCCCAAGTATGTATGATATCGAATGGATGTTGTTGTTTTAATATTGTTTTTAAAAATTTGTATTTGTTTTTTTTAATCACTTGCATTTTGATTATTCTTGTATTTTTTCCTGTTGTACGCCGCCCTGAGTCCTTCGGGAGTTGGGCGGCATATAAGAATAACAAAATAAATAAATAAATAAATAAGTCATTCAAGGTAAACCAAACTGAGGGCCCTGAAAATTTATTTATTAATGGGGTTTGGAGGTGATGCCTGTAAAAATGACTACATGAAAAACATGAGTTGTGATTTCAGTTCCATTATCACAATGGCAAAATCCAACTACCCAAGGAATTTTTTAAAAAATGTTCAAAACTGTTGCATGGAGTGTATTATAATGATCTAAGAATAAGGCTCTTCTGGAATTTGGAATTGTAATTTTGTATAAATATAAACTAATAACAATGGGTGGAACAACAGCCTTAGAACTGACAACAAATAAATCAAAATGATGGATAAATTCGACTTTTTAAGATCAACCATCAACAGTAAAGGAACAGTAAAAAAAATACACAGACTAGCACTTACTATAGCAGCTATGAAGGCCTTGAAAAAGATATTTGAATTCTGTGATGTGCTTATATCTACAAAAATGAGAATTGTGCAAACTGTGGTATTACCTGTGACACTCCATGGAAGGAGAGGTTGGATCTCAAAGAAGCAGGATAGGAAGAGTATTGATGCTTAGAACTTTAGGGTTGAAGAGTCCTGAGTACCATGGACAGTGACAAAAAGAATAAATGGACCATCAACCCAGCGTTCTCACTGGAGGCACAAATGACAAGACCCAAACTACTTCATGTTATGCGAAGACCTTGGTCTCTGAAGAAATCTCTAATACTGGGAAAGATTTAGAGTCAGAATAGAGCTGGAAGAGACCTTGGAGGTCTTCAAGTCCAACCCCCTGCTCAAGCAGGAGATCTTGTACCACTTCAGACAGATGGCTGTCCAAACTTTTCTTAAAAACCTCCAGTGATGAAGCAACCACAACATTTGAATGCAAGCCATTCTACTGGTTTATTCTCACTGTTAGGAAGTTTCTTCTTAGTTCCAGGGTCTCCTTGATTATTTTCCACCCATTGTTTTTCGTCTTGCCTCCAGGTGCTTTGGAGAATAGGTTGACCCCCTCCTCTTTGTGGCAGCCCCTCAAATACTGGAACACTGCTCACATAATTATAATATAGTTACAGCTTCACTATAAGTAAAACTAATCGGGAATCCTAATTCTTTAAGATACATAGAAAGCAATTTTCACAGAGGTGTCCAACCTTGGGAACCTTAAGACCTGTGGAGTTCTAGAATTCCCCAGCCAGCCATGCTGCGGGTTAAAGTCCGCAGGTCTTAAAGTCCATGTTGGAGACCCCTGACCTAGCCTTTATTTTCTGCCATTTTTGGAACACAGAATACATCCACCCTAAGAGAGGAATATTCTAAGAGTGGGAGGAGCTACCAAGGATAGACGTTCACCTTGAATCACCAGCCCTTTGGATGATGGGTGCTTCTTCCAGTACTTAAAGTGGCATCCTGGGAAAATTATTTGGGCGATTGGATTCAGATATGCTATAGATTGGAGACATGACCGTCTCTGTGGGAAGGTGGGTGGGGGACAAAAACCTAGCAAGAAGGTAAAGTGTTGCAACTCAGGGCTGTGTCATTTTGGGACCGGTGTCAGTGCATGCTCATTCTCAAGGTGTGGCCCTTGCATTGCTCTCTTGCTGGTGTTGACCACCATTCTTTGAGCATATCCTATTTTTGGAAGGAACACTCAACAGATGGGCTGATTCACTTCACACTCACTTTAATATCTATGGAGGAAAAAACCAACACATTTAATGGAATTAATGACAGCACTGCATTCTAAGAACACCAACATAATTAGATTTCAAAAATAGCTTTTCTTGCTTGTAAGAAACTCCACACATTTGCTCACCCCACTTCCTTCTAGCACAGATCATGTTACCTAGTTGGGTAATGAAACGTCTGATAGAAAACAACCATGCTCAGACTCAGATAGCACCAGGGACCCCACAGTTCTCCTCCTCTTCCTTGGCTCCGCTCTCTGCTAGCACCAATGAAGTTACCTGGTTGGGTAATGAAAACCACCAAGCTCAGAGAGCACCAAAGACCCTACGTTCAACCCTGAGCTATAAATATTCTCTTCTATTGGTAACACAGTGTGTGTTTTATTGTAAGATAACCATCATGTCTTGTCTGTTTTTCCTTTTACATAGTTCCCCATCGATGAAATATGAGTCACTTGCGGTTGCTCGCTGATACTCTCAAATGTTGTGGCATTTCTTCCTTTGTGAAGAAGAATATAAACAGGACAGTATTTTGGCCAAGTCGGCCTTATGTTTCCCCTGGAGTCAAAGAACCATTTTTGAGTGGGAGCAATTCAACCTATGTTGAAGAAATGTATTATGCATGGCTTGAAGAACCAAATAGTGTGCATAAGGTAAGATTTATGTATCTTAGACTTGTTAGGACCCTTTAAAATGGATGTTTGTGCTTCTGTGTGCTTTATGAAGAAATGAAACTTTAATTAATAGGGGAACACCAGCAGGTTATTTGGCTTTTATGTTCCTCTTATAATATTATAATTTTGTTGTGATTATCTTGTGTCGTGAAATCTAGTATATGCTTCTATACAGCATGATCTGTTGCTGACAGAAGAGTGGATGGAAAGGAACTTTATTTGTACATAGTTTGTTAATTAAGTTAGGAGTTCTTGTGCTTTGTTATTTCTCAACTTTGGCATAGCAATATTGCATTCTAACTTCTAAACTTTAATTATATGGAGCTTCAGGGCTGTTTTCTTTCACAAAGTCTAAGCAGCAGGTGAAGCTAAGCAGAATCACATCACATCACCCCCCAAGGCTGTGTGCTCTCTCCACTTCTCTCTCTATACCAATGACTGCATCTCTAACGATCCATCTGTTAAACTACTGAAGTTCGCAGATGACACAACAGTGATCGGTCTCATTCGAGACAATGATGAATCCGCATACAGATGGGAGGTTGAACAACTACCTCGTGGTGCGACCGGAACAATCTGGAACTGAACACACTCAAAACCGTAGAAATGGTGGTAGACTTTAGAAGAAACCCGCCCATACTTCCACCTCTTACAATACTAGACAACACTGTATCAACAGTAGAGACCTTCAAATTTCGAGGTTCTACCATATCGCAAGATCTAAAATGGACACCTAACATCAAAAACGTCATCAAAAAAGCACAACAAAAATGTTCTTTCTGCGCCAGCTCAGAAAGCTCCAACTGCCCAAGAAGCTGCTGATACAGCTCTACAGAGGAATTATTGAGTCTGCCATCTGCACCTCTATAACTGTCTGGTTTGGTTCTGCAACCCAACAAGACAGACACAGAGTTCAGAGGATAATCAGAACTGCAGAAAAAACAATTGCTACCAACCTGCCTTCCATTGAGGACCTGTATACTGCACGAGTCAAAAAGAGGGCTGTGAAAATATTTACAGACACCTCACATCCTGGACACAAACTGTTTCAACTCCTACCCTCAAAACGACGCTATAGAGCACTGCACACCTGAACAACTAGACACAAGAACAGTTTCCCCCCCCGAACGCCATCACTCTGCTAAACAAATAATTCCCTTAACACTGTCAAACTATTTACTAAGTCTGCACTACTATTAATCTTCTCATCGTTCCCATCACCCACCTCCTCCCACTAATGACTGTATGATGGTAACTTTGTTGCTTGTATCCTTACAATTTATATTGACTGGTTCCTAATATGATTTGATTGCTTATTTGTACCCAGACTATCATTAAGTGTTGTACCTTATGATTCTTGACAAACTTATCTTTTCTTTTATGTACACTGAGAGCATATGCACCAAGACAGATTCCTTGTGTGTCCAATCACACTTGGCCAATAAAATTCTATTCTATTCTATTAGATTTGTTGAGAATATCAGCAAATTGGGTTTGGGGTCTTGAATTTATGCGAATAAACTTTTATTACTAAACATTTAAATAAACTTTAAGATATAAACTTTTATAACTAACGCTGTTACTTAACAGCTTATGCTTTTCCTACAGAATTTTGTATTTTTATTAGCTGTTGGATATGGCCTATTGTTGCCCTTTCCCATGAGATATTTTTTTAAAATCAGTGCTTAGATTCCCAAAATGCAGGGATTGACCTTAGAAGCTGTATAGGCAAATATTGCACAGATTTACGTGGATTCCATCTTTAATATTCTAGAATATTTTAAAATAAACTTTCGAGGGAGTCATCTCCTGGGAAGAATACCATGAAGATGTATATATCCAGAAGAAACATTTGGCAGTGACTGAATCGCCACATATCAAATAATATATTTGAAAAATATATATCTCGAGAGAGATATTTCCCCTTCTCTTGACACAGCGATAGTGGACAGGATAACAATCCTATCTACAGCCTCATCTCATGCAGGATTATTCCACAATGAGACTTGCCTAAACATAAACCTTGACTTTTTTTTTCTGAAAAAGACTAGATATTAATGTAACTTTCCACAGAATCCACAGCCTGTTTAAGATCTTTTTTCAATGGGACATTGGCCACTAATGCATGCTGCGTTGCCATGGCTATGCTAAACTCTCAGGACATGTGCTAAAAACTGAGTTTAAATATGATGTCCCAAAGGCAGTACCCACAGTCAAAGGGGTCTTGGGTGCAATCCCAAAACATCTGGAGCACCACTGGAACACCTTCATCGGCATTGACAAATTCACCATCAGTCAATTGCAAAAGGCAGCTTGACTCAGAACAGAACTTCCATCCTATGATGATACATCTATCTCCATCACACAACTACATCTGCCTATCCCAGGTCCTTGGAAGGATTCTATAGGTGGACAAAGATGCCAAATCCAGTCTAAACTGACTGTGGCTGACTGTGCAATGAACAATAATACAAGCAGAATATAACCTAGCAGTCTTTTGACACTTACTAATACTACAATGCTTAACATGAATAAGATCTGGAAAAGTAGAGATGTTGATATAAATACAAAAGGCAGACTAGTTAGAGCAATAGCCTTCCCTATAATGATGGATGGGTGTGAGTGTTGGACACTAAGAATGGCTAATCAAAGAAGAATTGGCACCTTTGAAGCGTGATGCTGTCTTAAATTACTGCATAATCCATGGGCAGTCAGAGTAACTAACAGAGAGGTGTTAAATTTTATAAAACCAGACAGATCACTTTCACTAGAAGCTAAACTCATAAGACTACGTCTGATTTATTTTGGCCATGTCGTACGTGCAAATTCATTGAAGAAGGCAAGGAGGCTAGGAATGGTTAGCAGAACAAGAAGAAGGGTCGAGCGAAGAACACCCTGGCTCGATAACATCAAATCTGATACAAAGGTGAACATCCAACAACCGGAAGAAACTGTGATTGACAGGGTAGCATGGAGAGCACTTGCCTATCAAGTCGCCCAGAGTCGGATACGACTGAATGGTTAAAACAACAATGCTGCAAATTCTAAACAGGAAGCAATGAAAAAAAAGTTTAGATTTCAACTGTATTTGCCTGAAAACTCTATTTTCCACCCATTGGGTCAGCTTTTAAGATCCGATGTGCTTTTTCCTTCCTCCCTCTGTACCACTAATACAAACTATCATCTGAAGCAATTCTGGGAATAAAATAACAGAAGCCCTAAGGAAGGTATAATTTCCACTCATGGAGTAATGTCAGGATTATATATCACCGGGAAGGGAGTTGACAAGATTCAGTCATTGCTATCACAAGATTAATTGGGGGGAAAATGCTTGGATGCCTATGGAATTTCCGTCTGCTGTGATCTTCTCAATCTGCAGTCAATCTCCCATGAAGATGCTACGAGTTCCTTGATTCTGTTTATGTGCTGTGGTGAAGGTTATTTGCCTTTGTTTCCTTAAATGCAATTATTACGCCCGACACAATCAACTTTAAAAATCCAGCTACTAGAAATGCAAATCTAATATGTACAGTACTAAGAAAGAGCTTACCTGAAATCATGCAAATCTTTTTCTGGAGCCATAGTTAGTCCTGGGTTTTATAATAAACTAGCTGGATACCCGTGCTTTCCTATGAAACTATGTGATGGGGCTTGATAAATTGACACTTAAAGCTTGAAAATTAACGAGTAGTTAAAAAAGTGACTGTATTATTTTGTTAGAGATGGTAAGTTAAGTTTCTGTTACAGATGAAGACATTATTGTAAGTGTAACAACAATAAAATAGATGGGCTTAAGCCCTTTAATGGTAGCTGTAGTTAGAGCTATTTTCACACTTTCAGTGCGCACAGTAGGTGAGTAAGTTTTTGTGTAATCTTCAGGATAACTTTGAGCAAAACCTTGTGCTACTAGTCTTGCTTTGTATAATAATTCACCATTTGGTTTTTGTTTGATTTTGTACACCCATCGTGTGCCAATGACTTTCTTGTTTCTAGGAGGTGCTGCAGGGGTAAATACCTGAAGTTTCTGCAGACTGTCCATCTCAATCTGCATGGCAGTGTGCCATTTATCTTGTTCATCTTCAGAAAGATATTTAATTTGTGCATAAGTCTCTGGTGGAAGTGTAACGTTACAGATCAATGGTGATGGTTTGTCTGTGCAATGCAGTGTGTATTTCTTTGGAGGAATACCTTTTGTAGTTCTCTTGGAACGTCTTGGAGCGGTTTTCCAATCATCTTCATCGTCCTCATCTCCATCGTTGTCGCTAGCATGCGCGTCCGCGGCAGGTAAAGATGGAATGTTAGATGAATCATCTCTGGGGAAATAAACTCCAGGATCATTAGAATGTACCCTGGACCTATCTGAATCTTCTTCAAAGTTAGCAGAATTAGAAACTGTAATCATATTGTTAGAGTCAATGAATTTTCCCCATTTCGAATTGTCATCAATGCCCATATATCTCAGTCTCTTAGCAATTTGGCCACCTTTTCTTCTAAGCGCTAATGGAATGTTCACCATTGCATATGAACCAAAAATGTGTAAGTTAGAAAGATCTGGCTGATGGCCATGCAACATATAGAAAGATGTTTGGTCAATCACACTACTCCAAGTGCGATTAACAATGTAGTTTGCATACTTAACTGCTTTGCCCCAAAATGAATGTTTGAGATTAGCATCTTCTAGAAGGCAGCGCATCATGGTTTGGAGAACCCCTTGTCTTCTTTCTGCCACTCCATTGTGTTGGGGAGTGGAAGGAGCAGATGTTTGATGTATAATACCGCTGCTGTGCATCCAATCCTGGAAACGTTGTGACATGAACTCAGAACCACGGTCACTTTGGATTCTTCGGATCTTCACCCCATGTTGATTGTAGGCCTGGACTGCAAAGTCTTTAAAGGTCTGAAAGGTCTCAGATTTTTCTCTCATAGGAAAGACATAACCATATCTAGAATGATTATCAACAATAGTTAAGAAATACTTTTTACCGCCAATAGTTGGGCCATAAGGACCCACAATATCAGTATGAACCAAATCAAAAATGCGTGTTGACTTACATATGGCATGTTTTGGAATGGCTGCTGCCTTTGATTTTGCCTTTTTGCAAATGTACCTTACATCCTTTGAAATTCAAACCTTGTGCGAACAATGGCATCTTTTTGAGGACCTCAAAGTTGGGGTGTCCTAATCTTTGGTGCCATTTATGTATGCATCTGTAATGTAAAGGCTTGTCAGTAAGAGAATTAACAAAATTAACATTTGAATTAGGAACCTTAGGTTTGCATTTAGGAGCCTGTGTGGCAATCACAGGATCTCTCTCTGGGACATCTCTCTCTGGGCCTGCAATTGCCATTAATGGAAGGTTTTATACTTGCTTGATCTCGAGGCTCAGATTTTGGCCTCAAGTAGAAGACTCCACCAATCAAAATTGTGTCAGCAACAATCTCATTATTTTTAACAATGTAACTTGCGTTCTTAAAGTGATGAACCTGAAAATCTAAAATAGTGATTAAATGGCTATAACTAAGCAAATTAAAAGCTGCAGAAGGAACATAATAAACATCTGGAACCAATGTATTTAACTCTTCAATGTAAACGGTCCCTTTTCCTTCGACCCTGTAATGCATAATTCATAATTCAGTGAATGCATAAAGTTCACGAAGTTCTGGTTCAGGTTTGTGCATTTCTTTGAAGAGGTGCTTTTGATAAGTAATGCTAATTGAAGCACCTGAGTCCAAAGTCCATAATAAGTGTCTATCATATTGCTGACAGGGTTGAACAGCTTGTGTAATGGCAAGAGTGGCATATGGGCCATATGAGTCGCGCCTTGGACCTGGGCGATGTTGACTGCCACTTCTGCTTCTGCTGCCTGTGAAGACTGTTCCTCTGGGCAGGGATGTACTTCTTCTGTAGGCTGTGCCTCTGGGCTGATACTGGTCTCTGTAGTCTGTTCCTCTGGGCTGGACAGGAACTTGAGTGCGTTGCAATTGAAGACAATCTCTGCTGGTGTGACCTATGCGATCACAATATTGGCAATGTAGCAACCTTGGAGTGTATTCCCTCTCTGGGGGTCGTTTAGTTGGAATGCGAGTCGCAGCTAGAGGGCACTGCAAGTGAGGCATAGCAAGTGCAATATCTTCGTATTCTGTTAAAATTCTACAAACATGATCAACAGTTCTTTGGGCAAAAGGTACTTGATTGATTTGTTTGATGGCCTCCCTCCATGTGTAATTTAAGGAATTGGTAATAATACTGACCATTTGATTATCGTCCATTGGATAGCCACGTTCTGCGAGGTCTTTCCTCATACGTTTCATCTTTGTTAAATGTGCCCCCATGCTGTCAGTAGGTTTAATTCTAGTTCCATGAAATTGTGACAAAAGCAGGTTAGTAGATTCAGCTGAAACTGGCCGAAAACAACGTTCTAATTGAGTCCATATCTCTTGGGCAGTTGCATTTGGAGCAAAGGTGTGCTGCATTTCGATGGCATAATCTGATGGCATCTGACCAGGGAGGTCCGGTGGGTTAAATACCATGTCGTGTGTGCCCTCACGACGAAGTAAAATAGTCATTTCACTGACCCAAGCTTTGTAATTCTGTCCCGATGGCCTTAAGTTTGAGTGGTCAGTTAATGGGGCAACTGGTGCCTGATAACGTTGAAGTGCAGCTGGAACTGGCTGTAAAGGCGGGGCGCCTAATGGGGCCTGCGCAGGTGCGGCCTGAGGAATTGCCTGTGGACCCACTTGGGGTTGGAGAGGAGGCGGCAAAGGAGCCTGCACTGGAGCAGGTTGTGGAGCCTGAAATGGCTGTTGTGCAGCTGGTGCAGCAACGTGGGCCTGCTGCAAAGGAACAGGTGGTGCTGCAATTGGCACGAGCTGGGCCACGATTGGGGCAGGCGTGGGAACCTGCACTGGAACAAGTGGTGGTCCAACTTGGGGTTGCTGTGAAATTTGTGCTGCCACTGGAACAGGCGGAGGAATTTGTGCCTGTATTGTTTGGGCAGGTTGGAGAATTTGTTGTTGGGCTATAGGTGGAGGTGGAGCAAACTGTTGTCCAAACCCTCCAGATGGCATAGGTGACAAAGGTTGTCGTTTGCCAGACATCAGTAAATCCAGCCTTTCGATCACAGTTTGGAACATTATTTCTGTTCTTTCTATTTTTTCTCCACTAGATGGCACTGCAACATTACTTTTGGGAAAGTCTCTCTGTTCAAAATATCTTTGATCAAATCCAGCCCCTAATGACGTATAGTCATATGTCTGTTCCGGCAAGTCGAAAGTAACACCCATTTTTGGGCGGGACTCAAATGTGGAAGAAGCCGGAAATGATGGCCCATAATACTCTTCTGGAATGTAAGAAGGCTGGCAGACATTTTGTTTTTCATATAATCGTCTGCTTTCTAATAATTGCCTCCTTAAGTATTTAATTTCTTTCTCTTTATTATCAAGAAGGTCTTTGTAACGTGCATCAATAAAAGTTTCTGAAGCTGATATGTTACTTGGGGAGGCTCCCTCATAAAAACTTTCATGTGATTGGGGCTGAAATGTCTCATACTGAGAAATCTTTGGAATAGCTCCCGTTTGAACAGCCCCCATTTGAGTAGAATTTGCTCCCGGTAGAAAGGGCCTGCTTTTGACTTGCACTGACCTTTGAAGAGTTTTTTCTTGCTGCAAAGCCTGTGTAGAGTGCGTGGGAGACGCGTGTAGAGATGCAGCCGATGAAGTTTGTAGAGATGCGATGGGAGTTTGTCTCGAAGGAGAAATCAGGATAGGAGACGAGACAGGAGGATATGGTGCTTCTTGTTGAATTTTCTCCTCCTCATGATTCGGTTGATCTAGTATAAGTTGTATTTCTTTCTCCGGAGAAGACATTTCAGTAGATTTATGGGCTGTTCACTTCAAAAACAGCGAAAACATTCTTATCTATCTGACTAGGCTAAACGCAATAAAACTGTCAGAATTAATTAAAGTCCGGAACCAGAATCCTCTTGCTACCATGTCAGAGATGAAAATTATCTCACAAAGGAGAAATAGATCTTTTCCCGGACATCAGACATTAGAAAAGAAACCACAGTTTAAGAGTCTAAGTAAAAATATTTATTTCGGTACAAAACAATAAATCCTCATTATTCTACATCTCTGATATAAAAGGTAGGTCTTGCTTCGATGGAAGCCAGGAACAGAAGGAGAGAATGGAATGTACACATGCGTACAAGAACATATCAATCACGTGCTCAGGAATAAACCATTATATTAGATAGGGATGCTTCTCCCTGCATATACATATAACAGGCAATATAAATCACTGTGTGACAATGTTGGGGTATATTCTGTCAGTCAAGCTGATCAGATTTCTCACAACATCGCAAAGGTTACTCGGAATAGTTATTCTTCCCTCCTTTTCCAAAAGCTTGCCATCACCAATATCAAGTAATAATTTAGAAAAGTCTTCTGCCCTCAAATCACGTTGAAGGTTGACACGCATGTTAACTGTCAAGGTCAGGACTTTGACTTTAGGCCATAATATGGATGACTTGAGACAGGCCTTGACTTCATTTGCACGTGTCCCTCGTGGCACAACAAACACCTGTCTGAACTTGATGAATACAAATCACCAGGACCGGACAGATTACACCCCAGAGTACTAAAGGAGCTGGCAGATGTCATCTCAGAAACACTGCACCACATCTTTCAAAAATCCTGGAATACTGGGGAACTACCAGAGGACTGGAAAAGAGCTGATGTGGTTCCCATCTTAAAAAAAGGGGGAAAAAGCGACCCAGGAAACTACAGACCAATCAGCCTAACATCAATACCTAGGAAAATACTGGAAAAGATAATAAAAAAACAGATCTGTCAACACTTAGAAACGAATAAAGTAATAACTAGCAGCCAGCACAGGTTTGTTAAAAACAGATCATGCCAAACCAATCTCATTTCATTCCTCAACACCATGACTAAACTAGTAGACCAGTGAAACACTGTGGACATAATATATCTAGACTTCAGCAAGGCATTCGACAAAGTAGACCATAACCTACTTCTTTGTAAACTAGAGAAAAGTGGGATAGGCAATCTCGCCACCAAATGGATCCACAACTGGCTGGTAACCCCTACTCAACGAGTAGTCCTTAATGGGTCTAAGTCCACATGGAGAGAAGTAAGCAGTGGGGTACCACAAGGCTCTGACTTAGGCCCAATACTCTTCAATATCTTTATAAATGACTTAGATGAGGGAATAGAAAGGGAACTAACCAAATTTGCAGATGACACTAAACTGGCAGGAATAGAACCATGATGGCGAATCCTAGAACCATGATGGCGAACCTATGGCACGCGTGCCACAGGTGGCACGCGGAGCCATAGCGGAGGGCACGCGAGCGTTGCCCACCAGCAAACCGGAAATGTGGGAAAACGCACTTCCGGTTTGCCGGTGGGCTGTTTTTTGCACTCCGGAGGGTTCAGGGAAGCTTCCTGAAGCCCCGGAATGCAAAAAACAGCAAAACGGGCAAACTGGAAGTGTGTTTTCTGCACTTCCGGTTTGCCTGTTTTGCCGTTTTTTGCATTCCGGGGCTTCAGGAGCTTCCCTGAACCCTCCGGAGTGCAAAAAACAGCCCAATGGCAAACCGGAAGTGCATGTTTTCTGCACTTCCGGTTTGCCCATTGTGCGCATGCATGGGGAGGCAATGGGCATAAGCACGCAAACCAGAAAAGGTTCACCATCACTGCCCTAGAAGATAGGCTCAGGATCCAGACGGATCTTGACAGACTTGAGCTCTGGGCCCTGACTAACAAAATGAAATTCAATGTAGAAAAAAGTAAAGTCCTACACATAGGTAAAAAAAAACAATAGTATACATATAAACTGGGTGAAACCAGGCTTAGTGGCAGTGACTGTGAGAGGGATCTTGGAGTCCTGGTGGACAACCAGCTAAACATGAGCCAGTAGTGTGCAGCGGCAGCCAAAAAAGCCAACACAATCCTAAATTGCATTAACAGAGGGATACAATCTTGATCAAGGGAGGTACTAATACCACTCTATAAAGCCTTAGTTAGTCCACACCTGGAGTATTGCATCCAGTTTTGGTCACCACACTACAAAAAAGATATTGAGACTCTAGAAAAAATGCAGAGGAGAGCAACCAGGATGATCAGGGGACTGGAGACTAAAACATATGAAGAGCGGTTGCAGGAACTGGGCATGGACAATCTAGCGAAGAGAAGGACCAGGGGAGACAGGATAGCAGTGTTTGTTTGTTTATTTATTTATTTATTTATTTATTTATTTATTTATTTATTTATTTATTTATTTATTTATTCATTCATTCATTCATTCATTCATTCATTCATTCATTCATTCATTCATTCATTCATTCATTCATTCATTCATTCATTTATATACCACCTCATAGTGCAAGCACACCCTTTAGCGGTTTACACCATTAAGCAATGTATATAATTACATTGCCCCTAACAATCTGGGTCCTCATTTTACCTACCTCGGAATGATGGAAGGCTGAGTCAACCCTGAGCCTGTGAGATTTGAACAGCTGAACTGCTGATCACAGTCAGCAAAAGTGGCCTGCAGTACTGCACTTTAACCGCTGTGCCACCTCGGCTCTTTGAGGGGCTGACACAAAGAGGAGAGAGTCAAGCTATTCTCCAAATCACCCGAAGGCCAGACAAGGAATAATGGATGGAAATTGATCAAGGAGAAATTCAACCTAGAAACAAGGAGGAACTTTCTCCCAGTGAGAACAATCAACCAAAGGAACGGCTTGCCCTCGAAAGTTGTGGGATCTTCATCACTTGAGACTTTCAAGACGAGATTAGACTGCCATTTGTCAGAAATGGTGTAGGGTCTCCTGCTTGAGCAGGGGTTTGGACTAGATGACCTACAAGGTCCCTTCCAACTCTGTTGATCTGTTAATCTGTCAGTCAGCAAAAGTGGCCTGCAGTACTGCACTCTAACCGCTGTGCCACCTCGGCTCTTTGAGGGGCTGACACAAAGAGGAGAGAGTCAAGCTATTCTCCAAACCACCCGAAGGCCAGACAAGGAATAATGGATGGAAATTGATCAAGGAGAAATTCAACCTAGAAACAAGGAGGAACTTTCTCCCAGTGAGAACAATCAACCAAAGGAACGGCTTGCCCTCGGAAGTTGTGGGATCTTCATCACTTGAGACTTTCAAAAAGAGATTAGACTGCCATTTGTCAGAAATGGTGTAGGGTCTCCTGCTTGAGCAGGGGGTTGGACTAGATGACCTACAAGGTCCCTTCCAACTCTGTTAATCTGTTAATCTGTCTGAAGTCACCAGCCAAAAGCATTGTAACTCAACCCGTAAGACGGTTGCTGCCCCTAATGTCCTGGAGCATCCTGTTTACAGCCTCCTTTGTGAATCATGGTGCACTCATCCCACACGATAAGTTTGGCTTCTTGAAGCACCTGAGCCATGTCACTCTGCTTAGAGATGTTACAAAGTCAGAATGATTCAGGTTGAGAGGTAACTTGAAGGCAGAGTGAGCCGTCTTGCCTCCGTCGATCAAGGTAACTGCAATTCCGGAGGAAGCAATGGCTAGGGCAATATTCCTTCTGCTTCTAATTTTGGCCAGCAAGAGATTGATCAAGAATGTTTTGCCAGTGCCACCAGGAGCGTCAAGAAAGAACAACTGCCCAAATCAGAAGCAATATTGTGCATGATTTCATCGTAGGCTTTCCTCTGTTCTTGATTTAATTTTGGAACATTCAAAGCAACTGCTTGGGTCAGCTGAATGGTATTATAAGACAGTTCACTCAGGTATTGATGGTTGCTGAAAGTGGCTCCTTGCTCTCATGAAGGTGGTGGAAATCCGAACCGTAGGAGTATTTTACCCGACATGGATATGACAATATCCTCAAGAAGGATAAGGCATTGGTTGTAAACAATTTGGAGGACCAGTTGGGCATCTCCACACTCTCCATTAGCCTTCTAACACAGTGTTTCTCAACCTTGGCAGTTTGAAGATGTGTGGACTTCAACTCCCAGAATTCCTCAGCCGGCTGGGGAATTCTGGGAGTTGAAGTCCACACATCTTCAAACTGCCAAGGTTGAGAAACACTGTTCTAACATCTTCCGCAAGACTCTCTCTGTATTTCTCCCACAATTTTAGGGGGTCTCCAACTTGGCAGAAAACCAACATGATGGCAAACAGCTCACAGAGTTTGTTAGGAAAGTCAGAGACGGAGGCTTCTTCCAGAGTGCAGTCCCAGTGAGAATCATCCTCCAGCAAGCCAAGTGCACTGCACGCTGCTTGAAATGTTGGTTGAAGTACCCCTGCCACAGTTTTTAGGGCAGTAAATGACATTGGAACACGGATCTCGTGCAAGAGGAGGCGTAGGTAGTAGTACTCAGCATTACCGGGATGGACGGTGTACACTCTACCCAAAACCTGATCTTTCTTCACCCCCGAATAACCTGGTACAGGCTTCCCTTGTTTCCTCCTGCAGAACTGGTTGCCTTTCCATATGTAGTAAGTTGGAACTTCGCAATATAAAAGGGTTCTTGCGAAAGCATCGACTTTGCACAGCTCAAAAAAGGCCAGAAGTGTGGTTTTTGGAGGGTTATTCATCCTCTCTACAACATTATCCACAGTAAAATAAACTCTCTGGCTGTTTTCCAGATGTATGGCAAAATGCATAACAGGAGGAAACCTTTCATGAATAGGGAAGCAGAGAATGCACCAGGCTGCCTCAGAGCTGCTGATGTATCGTCCTGCCTCGTACCTCGTCACCTCGTCCACATCTTCAATGGTGAACTCTGCCTGGTCAGACCCTTTGTTAATATACTTGCAGATGTATTTTATGGATTTAACTGAATTGCAGTACTCAACATTTATATGAGCCGAGAAGGTGCGAAACAGGACGGGGTTGTATGGCACCACCCAGCGATTGTCAAGATCGAGTACAGTGATGTTGGCAGTGAAGCCACTGTCTGTTGGGGATCGCCTGAGATACTGAGGATAGCTGTCCTCTCCGGTTTGAGTTTCCTTCAGAAAGGGCCGGGGGTACTTCTTGCTACAGCTGCCATCCACCATGCAGGGTGAGTTCCTGTTGAGGGGTCCACATGGGCCGTGGATCATTGTCGTCTTGATAATGTCATGGAGGGCTAGGTCTAGGTCGGGATCAGGTACCTCAGCACTTATAACTTTGTCAATGGACTCTGGTCTTCTCTTCTCTTCTAGTCACAGAAGAATATGAACGTGGTAGAGTCCACGTTTCTGCCATTCCACGGAGTACATGTGACACCTGGTATTTCCAAAGATGCAACCGTTAGTGAGGAGCTTCATGATATGTTTTACTTTCACATGAAAAACCCTTGCTACTATGTCATGTCTATCATGAGATTTTTGTTCCGTGTTTCAAGATCTGTACGATTTCTGGCCATTTCGGATTGCAAGTAAATGTAATGAACAGATCCCGTCATCCGAAATGGCGCACATACATAATCGCATCTTGAATTTGCTCATGCATGTAGCGGGGTCCTCCAGTGAAAGAAGACGGCAACACTTGCCAAGCTGTGATAAGTAGCTGTCAGTTCTTGTCATGGCATCCTTCAGGTGCACATACTCCTCACTTCTCAGGGTTTTTTTGGGTTTCTATGAATCCAATTGAGTCTTTCACTCTCAATTTTCGCATACATATCAACCAGAAATTGATTGAGAAGGTTGCAGAACAGCAGTAGGTAGCATTCTTTGCCATCACTCTCCATTATCCTGTAGCTGTAAAAGGCAGCAGCAGACATGGTCTTCTTGAGAGGAACCTTGGTCTTTGGGTCGCACTGAGGTATATTGATGTAATAGCCATCTTCTCCATGGCAGAACATCAGAGGGTACTGGAGAGCGTCATAGGCAAGGTGCATCTCACTGATTCGTAACAACTTGTTGTCTCTACTGTGGAGAACGATATCTCTCTTCTCAAAATCCTGGCCGACAATGAGAACAGCCACTTCTGTAGTCGTGGGGGCATTGAAATAACTTTGTGCTCTCCAGAAGGCTTCCTATCGGCGTTAATCACCACTTGGAAGTCTTTGTGGCCCTTAGGAACAGAATCAACAGCAGCCTTAAGTTCCAGAATATACTTCTTGTGTTCACGCAGCAACTTCTGCAGTTGGCTAACCAGTTGTGGATTAACGCCTGGGTAGATTCCACAACAGATGTCCCTCTCATTGTCATCATCACCAACAAAGTATATCTGGAGAAATGAAGGCTGCTGCTGAGGCTTCGTCATGATACTCCCTATCCTGTGGTAGACCTGCCCCTGCACTTTGAATGTTGGCATTAAATTTCCCTCCTTCACCTCTCTGGCTCCAAAAGACGTCATTTGGAAACATCCGTTGTACTTCCGGACAGCAGAAGGAAAGTGGTTTGCCATTGGATGCTGGTGGGTGAGAAGGCTGTGTTCAGGGTAGGGCTGAAGGGGAGGGAGGTGGACTTTACCACCACTGCAGCACATCCCGGGACTCTCATCCTGCCATTTTAGAGCACAGCACCAGGCACAAGGTAACCGAGGTCCGAGATGAACAACCTTTTTCCTGGAATAATGAATCTGAGGTTCATATTGAAAACCAGACAAATACTTATTAGTCCAAGGCATTGATCTCATTTGTGACTGATTAACATAGGGGTTATTATATATATACTTTTTTACAGCCTGTCTACTGACTTGGGGATGAGTTTGACGATACTTGTGTGCAGCTTCACTTAATTGTGTTTTCCTAATCGCATCTGTAAATCTTTTTCTGCATTTTTTGCCTCTTTTCCCTTTAACTGGTGTTACAGTAGAAAGAACAGATTCATCTGAACTGAGGAGGAAAATAAGGGGGGGGATCTGCCTACTAGCATCCATCAGTATACATCTGGCTAGCCTCCTTAGCATCAAAGCATGTTAATAATAATATAGGAAATACTCATGCTCTGATGGTCATTTTGAAAAATCCTTTCTTAGTGAGCACCTAGAAGCCAAGAGGAACATACATGGCAAATTTCAAGTTTGTAGGCTTTATGGTTCTGGAGATTTTGTGATGATGCATGAGTGGCATTTTGCTTTTATATATATAGATTAAATTGAAGTCTTACAAATGTAGTAATCTACATTAATGTGTCCATAATGATGGATGATCATTTTTCTGCCTTAAAATAACTCTTCTGTCTTCAGTTCTGGTTGCTCTATACATGTAGTCCTTGACTTACGACCACAATTGACCCCAAAGTTTCTGTTGCTAAGTGAGACATTTGTTCAATGAATTTTGCCCCATTTCATGACCTTCCTTGCAGTGGTGAAATCTACTTATCTTCCCTACCGGTTGGGATGTGCACGCGTTTGGAATGGCGATGTGCGGGTGGGTGGGCGGAGCCTCGCACTGCCTCCGCTACCAGTTCTCCGAACCACCAGTGGCCACTGCTACCGGTACGCCTGGACCGGGCTGAACCGGTAGCATTTCACCCCTGCTTCCTTGCCACAGTTGTTAAGCAAATCACTGCAGTTGTTAAGTTAGTAACACTGTTGTTAAGTGAATCTGGCTTCCCCATTGACTTTGCTTGTCACAAGGTCACAAAAGAGGATCATGTGACCCCAGGACTTTGCAACCATCATAAATGTGAGTCAGCTGCCAAGCATCTGAATTTTGACCATGTGACCAAGGGGATGCTGCAACAGTCAAAAGTGTGAAAAATGGTCATAAGTCATTTTTAGTGCCGTTGTAACTTCAAATAGTCATTAAATGAACTGTTGTAAGTCGAGGACTACCTGTAACATAACTGTTTCACCTCAAATTTCCTGACAGAACAATTAATCAGTGGAACAACTTGCCTCCAGAAGTTGTAAATGTTCCAACACTGGAAGTGTTTAAGAAGAGATTGGATAATCATTTGTCTGAAGTGGTGTAGGGATTCCTGCCTAAGCAAGGGGTTGGACTAGAAGACCTCCAAGGTCCTTTCCAACTCTGTTATTCTATTCTATTCTAAATATTGGAACAGTGCTATTTTATTGTGCTATTTTATTGTGAGTTGGACTAAGGAGACATTTCCTAAGGGTGAGACCAATCAAGTTGGCCATGCCCACCCAGTCACATGACCCATTTCCCATAGAAAACACTGGGAGCCACAAAACCTGGGTAGGTGTGGCTGGGGTGTGTGTCATGAGACTGGGTGGGGGTGACATTGAGTTGGCCACACCCACCCACTCTCATGACCACCCACCCATCCACTCACATACCACCAAGCCATGCCCACCAAGCCACGCCCACAGAATTGGTAGTAAAAAAAATTGAATCCCACCACTGGCTCTGTGATCTCTTTGGGGATAGGCAGTGAATGTTTCCTTGTTGGTTGAACAGATAATAATGATTTTTTGCTCACTTAGTTGAGGATTTGCAAGTCATGCAAGTTGAGTTACTCATTCTATTACAAGGCAGGGAATTCATTCGTCCTTCAGTTCGTGGAGTGGAGTGCCACGTGGTTGAACTAAGGAAAGGCTTAGTTGTGCCAACATCTGTCTGCCTAAACCCGTGGTGGCGAACCTATGGCACGCGTGCCAGAGCTGGCACGCGGAGCCATAGAAGCCGGCACGCGAGGGTTCCCACCGGCAAACCGGAAGTGCGAAAAAACGCACTTCCGGTTTGACGGTGTGCTGTTTTTTGCACTCCGGAGGGTTCAGGGAGGCTCCCTGAAGCTCCGGAATGCAAAAAACTACAAAACGGACAAACCGGAAGTGCACTTTTTTCGCACTTCCGGTTTGCCGGTTTCGTCGTTCCAGGCTCCGTTTCGTCGTTCCAGGCTCCGGTAAGTGGGCCTGTGCGGGGGTGGGGGGTGTGTGCGCATGCGCAGGGGGCAGCATGGGGGGGGTGTTGTGCGCATGCGTGGGGGGGAGGGAATGGGTGTGGGCACGCGAGCACGCGCAAGCGCGCCCCCCCCTTTTTCGGCACGCGAGCCGAAAAAGGTTCGCCACCACTGGCCTAAACAATTAGGAGCACTTGGTTGTCCTTGGCTACCTCAACTGATCCCGATTAATTCTTGAAAAGGGATAACCATGAAGCTTCAAGGCTGGTGGTAGACTCAGAAGGAGAAAAATGATCTAGGAGGAAGACAATACAAGCTGCTTCCATCATGCTGCCAAGGAGATTGCAATGATGCTGTTCCCAGATGACACTTGTGATTCCAGGCTGTCTTGCCTCAGTTGACCTTGATTGCACAGAAAAGCTAAACAGGATTAACCCTGGGAGACCGGGAAGGCTCTAGGAGTAGAAACTGAAAAACATCTCCGATAAAAGCATTGGCGAGAAAACAACATGGAGCTTCCTTCATCCATGGAGTCACCAGGAGTTGACCTTCATTTGAAGAAGACTTTCACATTCAAATGAATGACGCTAATAACTTAATGTCAAGGCTCTGACTAATGAATCCAAGCAAAGCAGAACTCTTGAGACTTAGCTCCTCCTCAAAGGTCTTCTTTATTGAGTATATCATATTGGCACAGCTTCAAAGAAAAACCAATGCTAAATCTTTCCTGTGGTTTCAGTATAATTAAACTAGGAAATAACCCCATCCCCAAATGTCACAGGTCACGTTGGCCAATTGGGTTAATTGGCAGTCTCTTCGGGCATTTATTCCCCAACCTTATTGGTTGCCAGTAGAGATGACCTTGGTTCTCATGAGAAAGCTCTCTGTTGTGTCTAGTAACGCATTCCAACCTCCTTCCTCCCTTCTCTCTCTGTGGGGCAACTGAGGAATAGAAAGATGGCTGCTGCTAGGTTTGGTTCAAAGTTGACAATAACTTTATTGTCACTTTATTGTCACTTTAAATGTACACTAATCAGCACACATTAAAATGAAATTTCGTTACCTACAGCTCTCAGAGTCACCACCTCCAATGTACACTACATAAACATGACAAAAATATAATATAATATATAAATAAATAAATAATAATAATAATAAATAAATAAATAAATAATAAATAAATAAAAGATTATGCATATACCCACATACCCACATATATTACTGTATTTTTCGGAGTATAAAACACATTTTTTTTCGGAGTATAAAATGCACCTAAAAGTGGGTGAAAATTTAGGTGCATTTTAATGACTGAATATGGGTGGTTTTGGCCTCCTGAACCCTCCGCGCGTCACGTTTTCGCCCTCCCCGGCCCCCAGAAGCACTCTGCAGTACTCCGCATGGCCTGTTTTTGCCAAAAATGGACCCATTTTTGGGCTCCCGAGCCCTCCGCTGTCACATTTTCACCCTCCCCGGCCCCCAGAAGCACTCTGCAAGCCAAAAACGTGTGGAGCACTGCAGAGTGCTTCTGGGGGCCTGGGAGGGTGAAAACATGACAAGCGGAGGGATTGGGAGTCCAAAAATGGGTGCATTTTTGGTGAAAACGGGCCGTGCGGAGCACTGCAGAGTGCTTCTGGGGGCCTGGGAGGGCGAAAATGCGATGTGCGGAAGCCAAAAACTATTTCCCCTTGTTTTCCTCCTGTAAATTTAGTTGTGTCTTATAGTCCGGTGCATCTTATAGTCCGAAAAATAGGTATGTGGCACAGAGAAACAACACAGTCTAGTATATATTATCATTGTCTAACAAGTCCACATCTCATTCATTTTCCAGAAGATGGGGATTTTTGTAGTACATAACAGAAATATTCAATGGCAAAACAATGACAATAAACAATGACCCCATCCCATTGGGTTCACAACCCCTGGTGATCACAGAAAAGGAAGTGCAAGATCTATTTCATAGACAGAAGCCAGGAAAAGCACCAGGCTTTTCACAAGATAACTCCTTTTTGCTTAAGAGTCTGTGCTGACCAACTGGCCCCCATTTTCACTCAAATCTTCAACAAATCACTGGAAATATGCCATGTTCCTTCTTGCTTCAAACGCTCCACTATCATCCCAGTGCCAAAGAACCCCTCCATCAAGGAACTGAATGACTACAGACCAGTTGCTCTAACATCTGTAGTTATGAAAACCTTTGAAAGGCTAGTGATGTCCCACTGGAAAACCATCACGGATCCACTGTTAGACCCCCTGCAATTTGCATACCGAGCAAATAGATCAACAGATGATGCTGTTAATATGGCTCTGCACTACATCCTACAACATCTTGAATCTCCAAAGACCTACGCAAGGGTCCTCTTTGTAGACTTTAGTTCAGCATTCAATACCATCATACCGGACATTCTTCTAACTAAGCTGAACCAGCTAGCGGTACTTGAACTCATTTGTAAGTGGATCACAAGCTTCCTAACAGACAGGAAGCAGCAGGTGAAGCTAGGCAAAATCACATCAGATACCTGTACAATTAGCACAGCCCCCCCCCAAGGCTGTGTGCTCTTACCACTTCTCTTCTCTCTATATACCAATGACTGCATCTCAAACGATCCATCTATTAAACTACTGAAGTTTGCAGATGATACAACAGTGATTGGTCTCATTCGAGACAACGATGAAACCGCATACAGATGGGAGGTTAAACAACTAGCCTCGTGGTGCAACCGGAACAATCTGGAACTGAACACACTCAAAACCGTAGAAATGGTGGTAGACTTTAGGAGAAATCCTCCCATTCTACCACCTCTTGCAATACTAGACAATACAACACAGTATCAACAGTAGAGACCTTCAAATTTCTAGGTTCTATCATATCTCAAGACCTAAAATGGTCACCCAACATCAAAAACATCATCAAAAAAGCACAACAAAGAATGTTCTTTCTGCGCCAACTCAGGAAGCTCCAACTGCCCAAGGAGCTGCTGATACAGTTCTACAGAGGAATTATTGAGTCTGTCATCTGCACCTCTAGAACTGTCTGGTTCGGTTCTGCAACCCAACAAGACAGACACAGACTTCAAAGGATAATTAGAACTGCAGAAAAAACAATTGCTACCAACCTGCCTTCCATTGAGGACCTGTATACTGCACGAGTCAAAAAGAGGGCTGTGAAAATATTTACTGACCCCTCGCATCCTGGACATAAATTGTTTCAACTCCTACCCTCAAAATGACGGTATAGAGCACTGCACACCAAGACAACTAGACACAAGAACAGGTTTTTCCCGAATGCCATCACTCTGCTAAACAAATAATTCCCTCACCACTGTCTAACTATTCACTATGGCTGCATTACTATTACTATTAGTCTTCTCATTGTTCCTATCACCCATCTCCTCCCACTTATAACTTGTTGCTTGTATCCTTATGATTTATATCAATATTGATTGTTTCCTGATTTCTTATTTATACCCTATGACAATCATTAAGTGTTGTACCTCATGATTCTTGACAAATGTATCTTTTCTTTTATGTACACTGAGAGCATATGCACCAAAGACAAATTCCTTGTGTGTCCAATCACACTTGGCCAATAAACGAATTCTATTCTATTCTATTCTATTCTATTCTATTCTATTATATTCTATTCTATTCTATTCTATTCTATTCTATTCTATTCTATTCTATTCTATTCTATTCTATTCTATTCTATTCTCTAAGGAATTTGATTTGCCGGACCATAGTTTATTCAACCAGTTGGACCATGTACTATCCGCAAGATTTTGATTCATTCAACATGCTAGGCTTCAGTGTGGTTGGCTAGCAGTGTGTGGGTCATGCAAACCTATTTATTCCGTCCCTGTCCTAATGTTTCCTCTTATCAGTACCCATCTTATGTATATAAACAATGTTATATCTATGTATATTACCAACATGTACTTGACAAAAATAGATAAATAAATAAAATTCAGCAAACCATGGATCAGCCAGTCACAGCTTACTACATTTTGTATTAAGCTGTGCCGCGGTGGCGCAGTGGTTAGAGTGCAGTACTGCAGGCTACTTCTGCTGATCACCAGCTGCCAGCAGTTTGGCAGATCGAATCTCACCAGGCTCAAGGTTGACTCAGCCTTCCATCCTTCCGAGGTGGGTAACATGAGGACCCAGATTGTTGGGGTAATATGCTGACTCTGTAAACCACTTAGAGAGGGCTGTAAAGCACTATGAAGCGGTATATAAGTCTAAGTGCTATTGCTATTGCTGTTGCTATTGGCAATGTAGGAAATCACCATAAAAACAAGGCAGGATTGAAATGCATCACTGGGTAGAGGAAAGATCACTATATAAATCCATTGGTCGTTTCTGATTCTAACTGTTGAATCCAAATGTAGTAGGACATTTAATAATAATAATAATTTCTTAATATATTTGCAATGGTTGCCTTTGGTTTTTCAACAAGGATGATAATAGGATATGTGTGAAGACCTGATACGGAAGTAGGAAAAAGGATGTCAAAGCGAGGGCTTCTGTTTGGATCAGTATGTCAGAACTGCCACCTCACTGCCAGTCTGAGCCTCAATGGGAGCTGGAAGGGAGGGCGAGAGCTTGGGGGAAAGTGAAACCAAATTGTGAGAAGGGCTCTCTGCGAGAACCGAGGAAGTCTTCAAGGTCGTTTCCTTGGGAGAAGAATGCCGACACAAGTGACTGTTTCCAAAGCATCTCTTTTAAATTTAATTGGACAAGGAGAGACAAGCAATGGGAAGGGACTAAGGGAGGAAAGTTAACTGGGAAAATTTGCTGGTGAACCCTTAGTTCTGGCTTTGCACTACTGTAATTCACTTGACTTTTAGTAAACTATACCTTTATCAGCCAATGGAGTTAAGGATCGTTTTTACTTAGAAAACTAAGTTGAGGCAGGTCTGACACAGTATTAGATTGTTGAAATCTTGCCAGGTCTAAGCTAACAATTTCTCACTCCTCTCTTTCCCTCAACCATCTTGTATAGTCTTGGGATTTATTCTTCCGTAATGCTACTGCTAAGGGTCTTCCTGGACAGCCCCTCCCTTCATCTTTGCCAGATCTTTCTGAAATGAAAACATCCCTCATCCAAAGCCATGGACTGACTAAAGCACCTGGTAAGGCTGAGAAGCTGGTTGAAGACCATCTGGCGGTCCAGTCCTTAATCAGAGCCTACCAGGTAAGTGAACAAGAGGACTCTCCTCGATTTCCATTTGAAAACATTCTTGGAAGCTTTTAATAAACTTCTGCCAAACTTGTCCAGTTTTATATTATCCTGCCAAATGAGATATTTGATTTTGTGAAGGTTCTTAATCTAATTTCTAAGGGGTTGGGTAGAAAGAGTAGCACCGGGCATAATGATACACTGTTGCTCTTGGGTGATTTTAACAGGGAACAATAATTTTCACTCTATACCATTTCTGTGCTATGTTTCCATAACTGCCAAATTCAGTAGCGTCTATCAAATATATGAAGCCGAAAAAAGAGTAAGGAAGGACCGCAAAATTAAACTGTTCACAACAAGCAACAATCTTAGAAATTGCATTGAATAATCTTAGAATCTTAGAAATTGTACTGAATAAAACAGCATTGCAGGGTATCAGCAATGTACCAGCAACAAGCATCTATTCGTTAATAAAATAGAGGGAGGGAGGGAGGGAGGGAGGGAGGGAGGGAGGGAGGGAAGGAAGGAAGGAAGGAAGGAAGGAAGGAAAGAAAGAAAGAAAGAAAGAAAGAAAGAAAGAAAGAAAGAAAGAAAGAAAGAAAGAAAGAAAGAAAGAAAGAAAGAAGGGTGGATATGGGACATCTATTGTAAGGGGAAATCAAAGAAAGCTGCCAAGCCAAGGCCTTTGAAAATGAAGTGACCTTTGACACTAAAATATGTCTGTGGCTATACCCCCTAACAAATGTTTAGGGGCGACTCATGTCTATCTCAGTAAGATATCGTACAACAGAAGACCTACTGTACATTCTTCTGCTACGTTTTCTGCTTCTTCTTCAGAACAGAAATTGGTTTACTGTAATATAAATACCAGCTGAGCAGAATTGAATAGAACTGTTTACAGCATAGTCATTCTAAGTGGAATATGTTCAAAGCAACAGAAAGAGCTGTCATCTCTTGTAAATTGACCAGAAGCAATATCTCATCCAATGCTGTATGTGCAAATAGGGCATTCAGAAGGAAAAGTCCTATTTCCCAGTTCTCTGACTTTTTCCATTATATTCAGTGTCCCAGGAGTACTTTTACCAGAACTGTGTGTGTCCCTGGTTAATATATTGATCAGATGACTGAGTGATAGGAAATTTATTTCATAACATAAAAGAGCTGTGTTGGTGCAGTGGTTAGGATGCAGCATTGCAGGCTGACTCTGCCCACTGCCAGGAGTTTGATCCTGACCGGCTCAAGGTTGACTCAGCCTTCCATCCTTCCGAGGGGGGTAAAATGAGGACCCAGATGGTTGGGGGACAATAGGCTGACTCTGTAAACCGCTTAGAGAGGGCTGTAAAGCACAGTGAAGCGGTATATAAGTCTTCAGTGCTTATTGCTATAACTTACTTGTTTCTAAACATCCACGTATGTACACCGGAATGGGACAAGCCACCACAGCCAACTTGCCATGGCCAACTCGCCAGGAGACAACTTCATGGGATTCATTTACTTCCTTTTATTTTTGTTGATTATGTTTTTGTCAAGGAATTATTTCATCTCTTACATCAAAGGAAATCATTCCTACGATTGCCAGCTTTTGTAATGCTTTGGTAAATAATAAAAGAATCTAATCCCACACGGAATTGGCAAGTTGCCTGGGGTGAGTTGTCCTAGACCCTGTGCCCATCTACGTAGAGAATATTTAAGCGAATTAAAGCTTAAATTGAACTTATCAGAAGGCTTCTACGCATATCACACAAACATAAGAATAACCACACAAGTACCAATTTGGGAATATTCACCACTGAAATTTCCCAATGCTATTTTGTGATGTCAGTAGATAGGGTTCTGTCTGTTTGCTATAAGGAATGCACCTTAGAATTTTAATTTTGAAATTTATTTGAAAATATTAAAAAAAACTAATTTAAAATTAGAATTAGAATTTTAATGCTTGCCATTGGATATAAAAATGCTTTTCATGGCTAATTGGGCCAAATTTTGCAAACTAGGTAAGACAAGGTTTCTTATAATTCCCATACCCATAAATGACAGGAGTTCTTATTTTCAGTTTGTAGGGCACTACAAAGCCCAGCTTGATCCCCTGGGGATTCATGCCGTTTCTTTTGATGCTTCCATGAATCACTGTAATTCCACAAATTTCGGTGAGCTTTGATTGACTCTGTTTAGCGTGATGTTTGTTCTTTTCTTCGCCTTTCCTACTTCCCTTCTTTCCTACTCTGACCTCTTCAGATCCGGGGACACCACGTGGCTCAGTTGGATCCCTTAGGAATCCTGGATGCCGATTTGGATTCATTCGTTCCGTCGGATTTAATCACTACTATAGATAAACTGGGTGAGAGTGTTAAACCACCTTGGCGGTAAATTAATATCCATAGTCAGAGGAATGTCTCAGGGAAACAAAATGCAACTGGCAAGTTAGTGAAGCATTGCAATTTTCTTTCCTACTGGAACGTAGCAGCTAAATCTTCTTTAGTGAGATTGTCCTCTAATTATGTGTATTAGTTTATCATGTAGATTAGCATTTTTATATATCTATGTGGATTTTTGCGTATGTTCACACATGCATTGTATACATGCATGTGTGGTCTGAAGGGGGTCTCTGTGTATGTGTCTGTCTGTATAGGCCTGAAGAGAGAGGTTTTTAAGTAGCAGGAATCTGGGGTGAACTTTAAGAAATATTCAGAAGTCATCCCAAAGAGGCAACTGGACTTCCTTCGTTTTGCCTTGAAGATGTTTCGCTTCTTATCCAAGAAGCTTCTTCGGAGCTTCTTTGGCAGAAGCTTCTTGGATGAGAAGCAAAATGTCTTCAAGGGGAAAAAAAAGTCCAGTTGCCTCCTGAAAAAGCACTTTTGGGACAACCATGACCTAGATGACTAAAAATCTCCATAAACATGTTCAGAACTCAATTCCCTCTTCAAAAAATTAACTAAGAATTTAACCCCAAAATAAGAAATACTGGGAAAGAAAATATATATTTCAATAGATAAGGCATTAACTTACATCACAATGTCTTGAAAAAACTGCTCACATGGTTGCAGAAATCTCCAAGCAAGTACCAAATGTGTGTTCGCTCTACATCCATCTTTGACTAAGCAGTATAACGGAGGCATTCACACCTCCCATTAGCCGTTCTATATGTCAACCATGTCTTACGGCATAGCTTGCTCAAATCTAGTCACGCAGGGCTCCCTCGGTAAATCATAGGTTAGCCAGTCACTCAGTGTGTTGTGTGAATCCAGTCAGTATGCAACACTTCTTCTCCCTGTGAGAAGGCAATTCTTTACAGAGAAGGTCTGAAAGGGAAGAAGGTGAGCAGCATGTGTCAGGTGGAGATCCTTGGGGTGTGGGACCCTTGTTTGATTTTGGCTTGCCACCTTCCTGTCTCTTTGCTAACCATGTTCACGTCACAGAGTTTTATGGCTTGTACGAATCTGACTTGGACAAAGTTTTCAGATTGCCCACAACCACCTTCATAGGAGGAAATGAGACGATGCTTTCTCTACGGGAGATTATCAGGCGACTGGAGGTCAGTGTGGTTACTTCTTCTCCTAAATGGGACTTGGGCGATTTTCAGTCTTCCACCAACACTGACAGGGCAAGCCACTGGTATATAAAAAGAGAGCAAACCCCCACCTCCCTTCTAGCCCTGATGTAATCTGGTTGGGTCATGAAACATCTGCAAGAAAACCACCAAGCTCAGAGAGCACCAAGGACCCCAACAGTCTTCAGTCTTCTGGTGAGGAGTAAAATCTGATGACCCCAAAGTGGCTGTATCATTTCTTGCTACAAATTTTATTTAACTAGTTGTTGGCGGTAAATTAATATCCATAGTCAGAGGAATGTCTCGGGGGAAACAAAATGCAGCCAGAATTCCTGGAGGTTTTGAAGGAGGTAATACTATGGATAGGGAGAAACACAGCCTTTTATGTAAGGTGTAGCAATAGACTGTAAAGGAAAACTTTATTGACTTGTCTTTCATATCCACTTTTCATTTATACATCTATTGCCTTGCTGTCCAGAATACCTATTGTCAACACATAGGGCTGGAATTTATGTTTATTAATGATGTGGAACAGTGTGATTGGATCCGGCAGAAGTTTGAGATGCCTGGCGTCATGAAATTTAACAACGAAGAAAAACGGACGTTGTTGGCCAGACTGGTACGATCCACAAGGTATATTTGGAAGGATGTGATAAGCGTGTGCTGTTGAGATCTGCCTTAGAAGAACCTCTCTCAACAAAGCTATCTTAGCTGTTTAGTAAATACTTAGGGTTTCCCCCCCCCTCTGCATTCTTAGGGCAGGTCGAGGCAAAGAAACCGTAAAAACACAGCTTTTGGGGGGGGCTCATCACAGTTAATGAACCTACCCACGAATGCTTGTCCTCTCAAGAACGTTTAAATATTAATTTCACATTGTTCCTCAAATACAACATTTGCCTTCCCTGGGAGTATTTATTCAGCGAGACAGCCGTAGATCACTGTTGCCTGAGTTTAATTAAAATAAAAATGAATTCCAGCCAGATGCTTTTAATAATTGGGTTAACATGGCATTTGAGTGACAGGCTGTTAACCGCATGTCACACAGAAGTTTTGCTCATTTATCTTTCTGGAAGTGGGGAAAAAAAACCTTCAGCCGTACAATTTCTGCTGTTTGTGCTGATTAAAAATGAGACGGATCGGTTTAATAAAGTAGGAAGGCATTTCTTAGTATCTAGTTTATATACAAGAAGAGACTCCTTAATGATGGCTATATGGAGGGGTTCTGATCCTGAATGTCTCCCCTCCCCTCCCCTCCTCTCCCCTCCCTCCCTCCCTCCCTCCCTTTATTTTATTAAGGAATCCACTCCTGTTTACTTGTTGCTGATAAATAACTATGCAATACTTTTGTATTCAAGTGCAATTTCTAAGATTGTGATGTTTGAGGTTATTACACTTGCTACATCAATGGATGTTTGCTTTTTGTTTTAGCAACAGACTTGAGTTTGCCCATAGTAAACGGTTGCTTTTTCACTTCCTTAGGTTTGAGGATTTCCTGGCTAGGAAATGGTCATCGGAAAAGCGCTTTGGCTTGGAAGGATGCGAAGTCATGATTCCTGCTCTTAAAACGATCATTGATAAATCAAGTGAAATGGGAATTGAATATGTTATAATGGGCATGCCCCACAGGTAATTGCCTGGCTGGGTCATTTAATCCCTGAGCAAGGCACTGGCTTGCAGTTCCTGAATATTATCAGGGATTTAGACCTCACTTTTGTTTTTAGACGTTGGCTATAGAATGCTAATAAGAGCCGTGGTGGTGCAGTGGTTAGAATGCAGGACTGCAGCCTACTTCTGCCGGCTGCCGGCTGCTGGCTGCCGGCAATTCAATCCTGACCAGCTCAAGGTTGACTCAGCCTTCCATCCTTCCGAGGGGGGTAAAATGAGGAGCCAGTTTATTGGGGGGCAATAGGCTGACTTCATAAACCCCTTAGAGTGGGCTGTAAAGCACAGTGAACCGGTATATAAGTCTAAGTGCTATTGCTACTAGCATCAAGACACACTTCTGGAGTGGCATCGGGAGCAAATCACAGTTATGTATTGACAATGAATGAATCTCTTAGCAATAGCAATAGCACTTATATACCACTTCATGGTGCTTTACAGCCCTCTCTAAGCGGTTTACAGAGTCAGCCTATTACCCTCAACAATCTGGGTCCTCATTTGACTGACCTTGGAAGGGTGGAAGTCTGAGTCAACCTTGAGCCTGGTGAGATTTGAACTCCTGGAGTCAGCAGTGAGTTAGCCTGCAATACTGCATTCTAACCACTGTACCACTACGGCTCTAGATAATAGATAGATAGATAGATAGATAGATAGATAGATAGATAGATAGATAGATAGATAGATAGATAGATAGATAGATAAATAGGTGATAGATTGATAGATGATAGCAATAGCAATAGCAATAGCACTTAGAATTATATACCACTTCATAGTGCTTTACAGCCCTCTCTAAGCGGTTTACAGAATCAGCATCTTGCCCCCAACAATTTGGGTTCTCATTTTACCCACCTCGGAAGGACGGAAGGCTGAGTCAACCTTGAGCCTGGTGAGATTCGAACCGCTGACAGTGGAATGCAGAGTCAGCCTGCAATACTGCCTTCTAACCCCTGCGCCTTAACATTGCATCAGTCTTTTTCGACACAGGAACTACTGAGAGTTCAGGGTAGGGAGTGGAAGGGAATTCTGTCAATCATGGTTCACCGACTGCCTTGAGAATGAGACTGGGTGTGGAAACACAGTTCACTGGAACTGTGACTAACATTTGCCAGAGATCTTGGCAGAGGAGGCTGAGTTTGAATTAGAAGCCGGTTTGGCCGCATTGAAATCTAAGCTATGTCAGGCTTCCTCAGTAACAAACCACATTCACATTCTATGAACAAGAGTTTGTTTTCTCAGCAAAGTGACATATTTCTGAACAAGAAGATTGCATTGTATATCAGAAGAATTAATTTATCTTATAGAGGCAGGGAATTTTGCTTTTCATAAACGAGTGCATAATCTACTTTCCTAAATATCTATGAAGATTCTCAACCATCCAGGTCATGGTTGTCCCAGAGGTGGTTTTTTCCCCCCTCCAAAAAGCAACTGGATTTTCTTGCTTTTTTCTTTGAAAACATTTTGCTTCTCATCCAAGAAGCTTCTTCAGTTCTTCTTCAGAATTGAAGAAACTTCTTGGATGAGAAGTGAATCATTTTGGAAAAAGCACCTTTAGCTGGTAACAGCTAATAGCCAACAAATTCCAGATTTACATGGAATATTATTCCTGATTTTTAAGGGTTTTCTTTTTCATTTAGTGTGTTACCGTGTTTGCATTAATCCATTCTGTTACCAAGAACATTCCTCTTCACTGGGGGAGGGGGGAACCTTAAATCTTTTTTTCCTAGGATCTCCCTTTCCTATTATTATTTTTATTTCTTGCTTTGCTGTCAATGTAAATTAAAGGTCAAAGTAATAAACCTTCATCATACAAATTTTACCATTTAATGCTGTTGCGTGCTGTTTTTTCCCAATTCTCTTGTCCATTGTTCCCAACAATTGGCAGTTTAGCCATTTAGCTTATTTTCTGTTTATTAGTGGTCTGCTAATTTCAGCAATTTATCTTATCTTTTAAAATAGTTCTGTTCACATTTAGGTGAGGTATAAATACACTGATAATAACATTAGGGAGAGAAATAGTAACATTTTAAACTGTGATGTGTGACACTGATCACTGATCTTAGCCATCGATTACATGGGTATAGATTTGTTGATTTTTACCTCTTGTGATTTATTTTGGATGCTTTATTTTCTCCCAGAGGAAGACTGAATGTGTTGGCAAATGTTATTCGAAAAGAACTTGAACAAATATTTTGTCAGTTCGACCCAAAACTTGAAGCAGCTGATGAGGTGGGAAAATATCCTTTCAACTTTTCCAAATATTGTTGGCTACAATTGCTTGTCTTGATCACACTGGTGTGTGGTTATTTTGGGTTTTGACAACTTGATCAACTTTCCATAAAAGCTAAAGTGACCATTTGTTTAATTAATTTTGATGCTCTGCCATATCACTGAACAATAATTGTTTACATTGTATATTAAATATATATATTTTTTAAAAAGCAAGGATTCCACTCTCAGTGTCTCAGGATGTAGTTGTCTGTGGAGGTTCTCAGTCATCCAGGTCATGGTTCTCCCGTCAAGGGGCTTTTTCAAGAGGCAACTGGACTTTCTTCTTGTTGTTTTTTCCTTGAAGACGTTTTGCTTCTCATCAGTTCTGAAATGAAGAAGCTTCTTGGATGAGAAGCAAAATGTCTTCAAGGAAAAACAAAGTCCAGTTGCCTCTTGGAAAAGCACCTTTGGGATCAGGATGTAGTATTTCTTTCTTTTAAAGTAGCTTTGAAGTCTTCTTCTGCTACCTCTGTGAATATGAAACTGTTGTACCGAATGGTGGAATGGTCAATGAATAGAAAAAGGAGGGCTACCAGAAATTCAGGTGACTACCAGAAGCCAACAAAGAGACACAGAAAACTCTGTAGTTCTCCCTAACCTCTACTGGTTACCTGGAGTTTTGCACACCTATTCTGGAAGCCATAGGTAGAACAGGTGTATTATCAATTATTTTGCTGTTGGGCAATTCACAAACTTAATGGATAACATAAACACTCTCTTGCTAGGATCCAACTATATTGAAATAAAGAACAAAACACAGCTCAAGGGAGCTCAAATTTACAAGAGTCAGCTGCAAACTTTGAATTCTTGGTACACTTGTCGCAAAGGTGTTTTTTTTTCAAGAGGCAACTGGACTTTCTGGTTTTCCTTTGAAGACGTTTCGCTTCTCATCCAAGAAGCTTTTCTCTGAAGAAACTTCTTGGATGAGAAGCGAAACGTCTTCAAAGAAAAACCAGAAAGTCCAGTTGCCTCTTGAAAAAAAATACCTTTGGGACAACCATGACCTGGATGATGGAGAATCTCCATAGACTCTTGGTATATTGTATTTTGCTGATTCGATAAAGACATACAAATAAGTCAGCGTTTAGGTAAAGAAATCATTGCTTAACATTCTCCCAATCGATCCTGGGAGCATATGCTTATATTAACATTCCTAATTTCTGATTGCCTAAGGGATCTGGAGATGTAAAATATCATTTGGGAATGTATCATGAGCGAATCAACCGAGTAACGAACAAAAAGATCACCCTGTCCCTTGTGGCCAACCCATCTCATTTGGAAGCGGTAGATCCTGTTGTCCAAGGCAAAACCAAAGCTGAGCAGTTTTACCGAGGGGATACCGAAGGAAGAAAGGTAACTTTGTCTTAATAGCTTCAGTCGAGTGTCATACAGGTTCCATTTTCAAAGCTCATTTTGGCTCCAGTTGAATTTATAGAAGGCAAGTGGGAAATCACCATGGATGTTCAGTACAAGCCATGATGGCACCCAAATTATGTCTGGCATGTCATGTCGTCATCTTGCAACCTAGAGGGGTCTGGGACAACTTGCCACGGCCAACTCACTGTGGGACAATTTATGCAGGATAACTCAAGAGAGGGACAAGTGAATTGCAGCGGGCCTTGTCTTGCTTTAGGTTTGAACCTTCTCAAGTTTGGAAGTCCTCCAGGCTGGGGTGAGCTGCAGTTCTCTACTTGTCCCTCTCTCGAGTTATCCTGCGTTGAATTGTTCCACGGCAAGTGGTCCCACAGTGAGTTGGCCACCGTGAGTCGGCCAGGGTGAGTCAGCCATAGTGAGACAGCCAGGGCTAGTCAGCCATGGCGATTTGTCCTGTTCCGACCAGGAGAGAAGCTGGAGAATTCATTTATGAGCTCCAGAAGCTCTTTTAGGGAATCTGGCCCCAAGACATTGAGGGCACTGAAGGCCATAACCAGTAGGTCTCTGTATCTCCAGAAGAAGTGCTTCAGGATCTGTGGAGATGCAAAGATCTTCTTTTCAAAATTGTTACAGCAGCCATATCTTTCCAGACCCACCTGCTAATTTTGAGAACTGCTCTCGGCTTAAGGCATGAAGTGTCTCCAGGGTGCAGTTTTTAAAGCATTGCACAAATCCTTAAAGAAACACCCACAACTGGTTCATGCAACTGCTTCACATTCACAGCTCCTCTTGCAACGCGCTTGCATCACCTTCATAATCATGTTTGTGAATTCCATCCAAAAACAGACATGCTTGTTTGTAAGGTGGTTGGTTGGTAACTACATGTATTATTTTTAAACCCATTACCACTTAGGTTATGTCTATACTTCTACATGGAGATGCGGCCTTTGCTGGTCAAGGAGTGGTTTATGAAACTTTCCATCTGAGTGATCTTCCACCATACACCACAAATGGCACTATTCATGTTGTCGTCAACAACCAGGTACAAAGCAGGGGCTGTCCTTAAGAATTTGAGTTGCATTAGCATCTTTCAACAGCTCTTTTTGAAGCTACTGTAATAGATAACAGAACCTATGTGACACTTGGTCCTGCATGGAACCGAATTCTTCTATGGCAGAAAAATATGGGTTAAGAATTACAGCTCTCAGAAGATCCAGTTAACTAGAGTTGTAACCCCAACACATTTGGAGGGTCTCTCTCCCTCTCCCTCTCCCTCTCCCTCTCCCTCTCCCTCTCCCTCTCCCTCCCTCCTCCCCCCTCCCTCTCCCTCTCCCTCCCCCTCCCTCCTCCCCCCTCCCTCTCTCCCCCTCCCTCCCTCCCTCCCTCTCTCCCTCCCCCCTCCCCCCTCTCCCTCCCTCCTCCCCTCTCTCTTAAAGGCAGGTGTCACCAGACAAAATAATATTGTGTTGCATATGCAGGTTAACTCTGAATTTAAAGCAAAGTCATGCAGACACTTTAAAGACTCCAATAGAAGACAATATCTGTAATTCAGATTTGTACTGTGTAGTCCTTGATGCTCTTTGAGCCCGGTGGTTTTCTTGCAGACATTTCATGACCCAGCTAGGTCAGTGGGTTTGTTTTATTATTACCTAATTTGGCAATGAAATGTCTGCAGGCAAAACAACCCAGCTCAAAGAGCACCAATGAGTCCACTTGAATAACTTTCCGTAACAGAGAAGTGAAAGAAGAGGAGAACTGCAATTACTCGGTTAACCAATTTTTCTCGCCTTTTAGATTGGTTTTACTACGGACCCACGAATGGCTCGGTCCTCTCCATATCCGACAGATGTGGCCCGGGTAGTCAATGCACCCATCTTCCATGTGAATGCTGATGATCCAGAAGCGGTGATGTATGTATGCAGTGTTGCTGCCGAGTGGAGAAACACTTTTAACAAAGACGTGGTTATAGATCTGGTGAGGGCTCTTATTCTTTACTCAGACGGGTATCTAAATGTGTGCATAAAACCTTCCTTCCTCTGCGTACAGGAGAGCTTTTTAAAGCAGCCCCCTCCTCTCAGTGTGTTTTCTGTTGGTGCTGCTGCAAAACGTCTTCTGGGAATTTCTCAGGAGCAAAGCTGTTGTGAGAAGAGACCATCAGTACAATCTTGCCTTTAGACCCCTAGACCAGGGGTCTGCAACCTTAAACACTCAAAGAGCCTCTTGGACCCGTTTCCCACAGGAAAAAAACACACCGGGAGCCACAAAACCTGGGTGGGCATGACCAACTCGATGTCACTAACTCCCACCCAGTCACATGACCCCCCTAGTCACGCCTACCCAGCCACAAAACCATTCTCTATGTCTCCCCCTCTCCCTATCTCCCCCTCTCTCCTCCCCTCTGTGTCTCTATCCCTCTGTATCTCTCTCTCACCCCCTCTCTATGTATCACTCTATGTCTCTCTCTCTCCCCCTCTGTGTGTGTGTGTGTCTCCCCCTCCCTTTGGGCGACCGTCCTCCTCCTCCCCCTCCTCTTGTGACCCCCTGGCTGGCTGTGGCTGAGCCGGGTGTGTGGGCACACGCAGGGAGACCCTCCTCAAGTGAGCACCAAAGTGCAGCAAAGGCGTGCACGGGGTGGGCAGCCACTCGCTTAAAGAGAGTCTTAACAGGATGCAGCTTCTCTCCTGCACTAATGCTCCGGCCATCGCCTTGCCGTGTCATCCCCCACCCTCAGCAGCTCTTCGGCCGAGCGCGGAGGGCACGAACTCCAGCCCGAGGCGGCAGGAAGCGAAGGCTGCCTTATGTGCAGCGAAGGCAGGTACAGGGCCGCTTCACTCCTGCACTCTCCAGCAACCCTCCTCCCCCTCTCATGATGCCCTGGCCGGCTGTGGCTGAGCTGGGAGTATGCACACGCGTGGGGAGACCCTCCTCAAGTGAGCGCCAAAGCTCAGGAAAGGCACGCGCGGGGCGGGCAGCGGCTCACTTAAGGAGGGTCTCCCCACGCGTGTGCACGCTCCTGGCTCAGCTACAGCCGGCCAGAGGGTCACGAGAGGAGGAGGAGGGAGGAGAGTGCAGGAGCGAAGCGGCCCTGTACCTGCCTTCGTGCCACATTTGCGCGTAATGCAGCCTTCGCTTCCTGCCGCTTTGGGCTGGAGTCCAAAAAAGAAATAAGAGGGGAAGGGGGGGGCAACCTCTTAAAGGGCAGGGAGCCGCAACATAGGGCCCAAAGAGCCGCATGTGGCTCCAAAGCCGCGGGTTGCCGACCCCTATCCTAGACTCTGAAGGAAATGCGTGTACTTTTCAAATTCTGATCCTTAAGTTCTCCATACAAGAGTCCTGAATGTGAGACAGTGTGAATAAGCTGAACAGTTCTCTTAAATGTATGTAGAAGTAAATGAAAAACAGGATATCAGGTTGCTGTGATTAGATGCTTCACTCTGCAGGAAACCAAAGAAATTATTCTCTTCTTTAAAAATATACCACTTATGCTTGCCAACTGTTCATATTTTGCTTTTTAAAAAACTTGCAATTGGGTGGATAGCAATGCTAGAGATGATTGCTAGATTGATGGCCTCCACCTCTCTCCCACATCTCTGCTCTTCACCCACCCACCCATCTTTATGATGATCATACTGATGTATTTATTCTTGATGTGTTCCTTTGTCATTGTTTATTTTATTGTTCTATTATTTTACTTCTGTTCTGTTTACACACCTTTCATTTTTCTTCCTTTTTTATGACTTTCCTTTAGCCTTTGATACTGGCTGGTAGACCTACAGTGAGAAAGGCGGCAAATAAATTTAACAAATAAATAAATATATACATATCAACAATCCATAGTTTAGTAAGTTTGAGCACCATTTTACACGGAAAATGGCAAAAAGACATCAGAAAAGAAAGGAATAATTTCTTTGCTCTGTTTAGAGAGTGAATAGGGTACAACTCCATCCGGATGTCTATTGAGATTCTTGGTCATCCTGGTCATGGTTTATTTATTTATTTATTTAGTGACATTTATATACCGCCTCACAGTGCAAGCACTCTCTAAGCGGTTTACACCAGTAAGCAATGTATATATTTACATTGCCCCCAACAATCTGGGTCCTCATTTTACCTACCTCGGAAGGATGGAAGGCTGAGTCAACCCTGAGCCGGTGAGATTTGGACAGCTGAACTGCTGACCACAGTCAGCTAAAGTGGCCTGCAGTACCCTAAAGGTGCTTTTTCAAGAGGCAACTGGACTCTCTTGGTTTTTTCCTTGGAGACGTTTTGCTTCTCATCCAAGAAGAAGCTGAATTGCTGAAGAAGCTTCTTGGATGAGAAGCAAAACGTCTTCAGGAAAAAAGCAACAAAGATACTCCAGTTGCCTCTTTAAAAAGCATCTTTGGGACTTCATCCTGATGAAAACCCAACCTTCCTCTAAGCGGTGAAATCCAAATTTATTTAATATCGGTTCTGTGGGCATGGTTTGGTCGGTGTGGCTTGGTGGGCGTGGCAGGGGAAGGATACTGCAAAATCCCCATTCCCTCCCCACTCTGGGGCCAGCCAGAGGTGATATTTGCCAGTTCTCCGAACTACTGAAAATTTCTGCTACCGGTTCTCCGAAGTACTCAAAATTTCCGCTACCGGTTCTCCAGAACCTGTCAGAACCTGCTGGATTTCAACCCTGCTTCCTCTGCAGGTCTGTTATCGAAGACGAGGCCATAACGAAATGGATGAGCCCATGTTCACTCAACCACTGATGTACAAGCAGATTTCAAAGCAGGTGCCGGTGTTGAAGAAGTATGCTGACCAGCTGATTGCCAATGGGGTGGTCACGCTGCAAGAGTTTGAGGTAGACCGTGGCAGTGAGGGGTGCTGGTTTTGTGACAAGGAACGTTGCCGTAACCTGTTGCTCCAACTGGGGCATCTTTCTGCTGATTGTTATTTTTCTATATGTAACTAATGGTGGAAACCAGGTTGTTACTTCTTTTTTTTTTAATTTTTTTAAAATTTTTTAAAATTAAATACACAAAACTATACAACAATACAACAGTGACATACACAACAACAAATAGACATTTTGGGCTTTTCTGTTTAGCCCCTAACTCCAATAAGCTATCCTTGGATCTTTACATAACTTAAGTTACATTTTTTTTACCATAATAAACAACTATATCCGTATTATCTATATAGCCTTTTAAATCTATAGTTTTTACTTATATTTATATATATATATATATATATATATATATATATATATATATATATATATATATATATGTATATATATGTGTTTTTCTGTCGTGTTATCCTGGTGTACCCAAATATGGGAGAGAAAGCATCACAGCTTCCTTTTTGCCTTTCAGCCCCGTCACAGGGACCATCCAGGCTGATTTTAATATAGCCGACACACTAATCTATATGTGTAGGATTTTTTTTGCTGATAAATGAAAATAAAGGGAGACTATTATAGATCTATTTCGAGCTTATTTTGCTCTCGTCAGATAGCCATACCCCTTACTGGGATTTGAACCCGGGCCGGCTGCCTTGCAGTGCAGCAACTTATCCATTAGGCCATAGGCTCTGTTCCCAATCAGCTCTTTCACCAGGAAAGGGTTATATGTGTTTTTCTGTCGTGTTATCCTGGTGTACCCAAATATGGGAGAGAAAGCATCACAGCTTCCTTTTTGCCTTTCAGCCCCGTCACAGGGACCATCCAGGCTGATTTTAATATAGCCGACACACTAATCTATATGTGTAGGATTTTTTTTGCTGATAAATGAAAATAAAGGGAGACTATTATAGATCTATTTCGAGCTTATTTTGCTCTCGTCAGATAGCCATACCCCTTACTGGGATTTGGACCCGGGCCGGCTGCCTTGCAGTGCAGCAACTTATCCATTAGGCCATAGGCTCTGTTCCCAATCAGCTCTTTCACCAGGAAAGGGTTATATGTGTTTTTCTGTCGTGTTATCCTGGTGTACCCAAATATGGGAGAGAAAGCATCACAGCTTCCTTTTTGCCTTTCAGCCCCGTCACAGGGACCATCCAGGCTGATTTTAATATAGCCGACACACTAATCTATATGTGTAGGATGTTTTTTTTCTTTTTCTTAACCAATCATAAAATTTGTTCCATATTATATAAAAGTCTGATTCTTGTTTATCCTTTAATTCCTTCGTTAATTTGTCCTGTCCATTATCTTTCTAATTATGTCCTCCTCTGTAGGCATTTCACTGTTTTTCCAGAACTGCGCATATATAATCCTAGCTGCCGTTAGAATGTGAATAGTAATGTATTGGGTATCTTTGTTAACTCTTGGTTCAATGATGCCTAACAAGAAAAACTCGGGTTTATTAGAAAATTCTTCCTGGGTTATTTCTTTAATCCACTTCCCCATAATGGCCCAATAGCTCTTAGCTTTCTTACAGGTCCACCAGGTATGATAATATGTGCCTATTTCTTTTTTGCATTTCCAACATAAGGCAGATGAATTCTGCGAAATCCTTGCAATTCTTGTCGGTGGAAGGTGCCACCTATAAAACATCTTGCACTGGTTCTCCTTGAAGGCCACTGACATTGTCATCCGCCAATTTGTCATCCAAATTTCTTCCCATTTATCTAAATCTATCGAATATCCAAAGTTTTGGGCCCATCTCAGCATTGGTTCTTTTACTATCTCCTCTTCTAATTTATATTTTATAATTTAAAATTTATAAATTTTTCCAATCAAATTATCTTCTGGTCCCCGAAATGTCCTGTCAAAGTTGCTATATTCCTTCTGAAAACCATATGTCTTATTGTCTTTGTACAACTTTGCTTGGACTTGGGTATATGTCCACCAGTCTAAGTTTATACCTCCTTCTGCCAGTTCATCTCTACACTTCAAATTTCCCTGTTCATTGATTAATTCTTTATATTTTATAGCTCTGTCATAAGACATCAAACTGGGATGTTTAAGGGCTTCAACGGGAGAATACCAAACTGGAATTTTTGAATAGTGTTGTCTTTTAATTTGTAGCCAAATTTGAAGGAGTGAATTTCTTAATAAATGTTTTTTGAAATAAGTATGTACTTTATATTTATCATCCCAGATATATGCATGCCATCCCAGATGAAGGTCATGCCCTTCAATCGTCAAGGTTCTACTGTTTTTAAGCTGTATCCATTCTCTAATCCAAGCTAAACTGCCGAATAATAATATAATTGCCAGTCCACCTCTTTCTTTAACATCTTGAAGTGAATTTTGCCTTATTCTCAGTTTTTTTCCTTGCCAAATAAATTTTGACGTTATCTTTGTCAAATCTGAGAAAAAATTTCTCCCTGGGTTTATTGGAATCACCTGAAATAGGTATAGCAACTTTGGCAGGACATTCATTTTTATAGAAGAAATTCTTCCTAATAGTGAAAGCTGAATGTTTTTCCAATTTTCCAAATCCTTTTTAATTTGAGTTAATAATTTGGTATAATTTTCTTCCTTAATTGTTCAGCACTTTGCCGTGAGCCAAATTCCTAAGTATTTTACTTTTTTCACCACCTGCATACCTATTAATTCTTCCAATTGCTTAATCTGCGGTTTTGTAAGATTTTTGGTTATAATTTTAGTTTAGTTTTTATTTATTTTAAGTCCCGTTACTTCTCCAAATTCCTCAATTAATTTTATTAATTTTGGTCCAGATTCAAGTGGTTCTTCAATTATAAAGGCCAAATAGTCGGCAAAGGCTTGAGTCTTATATTCTTCCTTCCTAATCTTTAATCCTTTAACCTCTTGATCTTCTCTTATTTTTATCCAGGTTGTTACTTCTAAGTCATTAAAAATAAAGTAACATTTTAACATTTAGCAATGTTAAGCAAAACAAGAACAAAGACCAGTAGTCATGACGAGTGAATAATAACCAGAAAGGGGAAAAGCAAGGCAGGGACAAGGGATGGAAGATTTGATGGTTGCACACAACACACCATTTCTAAAATGGGGCCTAAGCCCCAAGATAACTTCTCAAAGATTACCAGCATCCATTCTGAGTGTCTCAGGACTTCAGAGAGATGGGGTTCAGTGTCATTGGAAGCAAGAACAGATCACAGAGACCCACCAAGGATTGTGGGTGTCTACATAGTTGTTCCTCTGGAGAGTCTTGTTCATGGTGAGGAAGGGGGAAGGGCCTCTTATCCTCACAGTGGATGAAATATTAGGAGGTGGGGGTCTGAAGAAGCATCAGGTGAGCTCACTGGTCAAGTGAGGACTTCAGTTTTAGAATATAATGGTGTAACCTCAGGGACTGAATAATGATTAGGGCAGCAAAACCATTCAGAAGGCTGCTTCACTCACGGGGTCACCATGAAGGGAGAGTTCTTCCTAAGCTGCTCTTCAAAGCATCAAGGCATCATCCAGCATGGCCATGGTTGAGGGCCTTCTAAAATCTGCACATGTTGTTCAAAAGTCCAAGAGCTTCCATAGAGAACCATGAATGTAGGTCTTTGATGGGACATGGCTATCACTGGCCTGCAAGGAATATCCTTCTAGGTGATTTATAAATCATAAATAAGCGAGACGTGGTTGATACACTTGAGTGTACAGATAGTTCTGGTATGTGTTTGTGGGAAGATAGTCATGCAAATTTGGGAAATCAGAAGAATGTTGGGTAGATGACTGTTTGCAACCAAATAGTCTTTCTTCTCCTGCTGAAAACTGCAGTTAATCATAGTTTTCTGTTATATGGGAGCCTAGGACTATGGCTACTAGCTTTTAGATACACCACATTTGGAAGTTAGTGTTACATCTGTATAACCAAGGTGGATATCATTTCTCTTAGTGTGTTAAATTAGTCTTGTTGCTTAGATTTGGAAATAATTTGATGGTTCTTTTCCCATACTGATATTTAATCAGTGGATTGGCACTCATAACAAATTTACTTGTGGACAAGATTTAAGCCACATCAAGAAAACCGTCCACATTTTTCAAGAGGAGACCAAAAAGGGAAAATACAAAAGAGGAGACAAAGATTGATTCTGGATAAAAGTTGGTTAAAAACTCATTCTCTGATCAAACCACTAGTTCCAGTCTGTGATTTCTCCCTCCCTCTCCTTCTCTTCTACAGGAAGAAATTGCAAAGTATGATAAGATCTGTGAAGAAGCTTACACCAGGTCCAAAGATAATAAAATTCTCCATATTAAACACTGGCTGGATTCTCCTTGGCCAGGTAACAAGATTGTTGGCAATTGTGTTGAGATGCTCAGCTTTTCAGTATTCCCACCCCACACCCCCACCCCAAGCATGGCTAATGGTGCACGTAATGTTTCCACACTTTAAAATATGCATTTTGATTGGTTAAATATTATTATTGTTGGGGTGATCAAGGGTATCGGCATGTGAAACATGTAAAAAAGGGACGAAATCCCATTGGCACAATTATGGGTGCCTACTTGACTGTTTACACTCTCTCTCTCTCTCTCTCTCTCTCTCTCTCTCTCTCTCTCTCTCTCTCTCTCTCTCTCTCTCTCTCTCTCTCTCTCACACACACACACACACACACACACACACACACACACACACACACACACACACACACACACACACACTCCCCAGCATCCTTTGTGGTGGTGACAGCTTTCTTATTATTTTCCTCTAATCATCCTACATATGTCCCTTTGTGGGCCTCTTCAAATATTAAATTTACAAAACAGAAGCTGTTGCCAGCATGTTTAAGAAGCAAAAAGGAAGTGGTACCTTCAGCAAATCTCCCTTCCCACAAAAGAGGTTAAAAATATTTCACTTTCCATCTCCTATCCTAATCCTATCTTTCTGTTAAGGTCTCTGAAACCACCAAGCCAGAAAGTCTTTTCAGCCTAAAAGTGGTTTGTCATCTCCATAGAAATCATCAAAAGTTGGGTGGGCAATATGTCTCAGAATATATAATATTGATCGGTGAGTCCCATGTGATGTAAGAGGTTGAGCCCTTTCTCAGGGTATGACTTCGGCCTCGGAAGCTGGCAATAATTTTGCAATAAATTTTATCAAAGAAAAGAATACAATTAACTTTGTTTCTTCTTGGAAACCACTTTTGGACTTGGGAAGTGGGGGAAAAAATTCAATTTTGGGTTCTGCTGTTTAGATAGGTTTGTTATTATAGAAATGGCTAGTATATATTATTATGTAAAAGTTAAGGTTGTATGTTATTACCTTATTGTCATGCTTGTCCCAGCGTGGGTATTTAGGAAAGATTAGATTAACAGAGTTTGAAGGGACCTTGTAGGTCATCTAGTCCAACCCCCCTACCCAAGCAGGAGACCCTACACGATTTCTGACAAATGGCAGTCCAATCTCTTCCTGAAAGCCTCCAGTGATGAAGCTCCCACAACTTCCGAAGGCAACTTCTGTTCCATTGGTTGATTGTTCTCACTGTCAGAAAATTCCTCCTTATTTCCCGGTTGAATCTCTCCTTGATCAGTTTCCATCCATTATTCCTTGTCTGGCCTTCAGGTGCCTTGGAAAGTAGCTTGACCTCTCTGTGGCAGCCCCTCAAATATTGAAATACTGCTATGCTATCATGTCTCCCCTGGTCCTTCTCTTCTCTAGACTAGCCCTGCCCAGTTCCTGTAACCGTTCTTCATATGTTTTACTCTCCATTCCCCTAATCCTCTTGGTTGTTCTTCTCTGCACTTTTTCTAGAGTCTCAACATCTTTTTTATAGTTTGGTGACCAAAACTGGATGTGGTATTCCAGGTGTGGTCTTACTAAGGCTTATAGAGTGGTATTAGTACCTCAAGTGATCTTGATTGTATCCCTCTGTTAATGCAGTTTAGGATTGCATTGGCTTTTTTGGCTGCCGCTGCACAGTGCTGGCTCATATTTAATTGGTTGTCCAATTAGATCCCTCTCACAGTCACTGCTATTAAGCCTGGTTTCGCCCAGTATATGTGTACTTTTGGTTTTTCTTGCCTAAGTGTAAAACTTTACTTTTCTCTACATTGAATTTCATTTTGTTAGATAGGGCCCTGTGTTCAAGTATGTCAAGATCGATCTGGATCTTGAGCCTATCTTCTAGGGTGTTAGCTATTCCTCCCAGCTTAGTATCATCTGCAAATTTGGTAAGTTCCCCTTCTATTCCCTCATCTAAGTCGTTTATGAAGATATTGAAGAGTACTGGGCCTAAGACGGAATCTTGTGATACCCCACTACTTACTTCCCTCCATGTATGGTAGACCCATTAAGGACTACTCGTTGGCAGGGGTGGGTTCCTACCGGTGCGATCCAGTGCGTAGCTCTGGTAGGGACCTGCCGATAACCCAATTCGCGCGCGACTGCTCCGGTACTGTCTCCAATGGGCAGTCGCGCACGTCGCCATCTTTTGTTTTGAATTTTTGGGTGATTTTGCTTCTGCGCATGCGCGGAAGCAAAATCGCGCCAAAATCTCATGAGGGGACGCGCGCGTGAGAGAGATTTTGGTGAGATTTTGTTTCTGTGCATGCGTGGAAGTAAAATCGTGCCGAAATCTCGCACGTGCGTACATCATTTCATGAGATTTCGGCGCAGAAGCAAAATCGCGAGAGGGAGCGCGTGCACGCGCACAAAGCATGAAGAAACGCAGAGCAGTGCACTGGTCTGGGTAAGTGAGCAACTCACCCCTGCTCGTTGGGTACGGTTTGTCATCCAGTTGCGAATCCATCTGGTGTTGAAGCTATCTATCCCACTTTTTTCTAGCTTACCAAGAAGTAGGTTGTGGTCTACTTTGTTGAATGCCTTGCAGAAGTCTAAGTATATTATGTCCACAGTATTTGGCTGGTCTACTAATTTAGTCACTATGTTGAAGAATGAAATAAGATTGGTTTGGCATGATCTGTTTTTAACAAACCTGTGCTTACTGCTAGTTATTACTTTACTCATTTACTCATTTTTAGATGCTGGTTTTTTTATTATCTTTTCCAGAATCTTCCTGGGTATTGATGTTAGGCTGATTGGTCTGTAGTTTTCATTTGTAGTAAAAGGTATACTTTTACTAAAAGCCAAGTGGTTACAGCATAAGCAAAGCCAGATCTGAGGATTCCCACATAAACCCAATAACTTTCTCTTCTCCCAGGCCCTCTCCCACCGCCTTGGTCATCTTTGTGTAATGTCCAATAAGGTTCAAACCAGTTGTTTTGGTAACAGTTCTAAAGTTTGATGTCTCTTCCCACTCCATTCCCACTCCATTCCCACTCCATTCCCATGCCTGTGTCCTTGGATTGTTCAACCGTGGTCTCTGGTTGGCCCTTCTGGTTCCTGTCATCTCCCCTCCCTATATCCTCCCCTCCCCCCATACTTTATGACAGGCTGCCATCAAAGCAAAACAGGTCTGCAGTGGTGGGATGGCAGTTGGGATTCAATGCTTTTCTTTTTCTTCTGACCCTTTCCCCTGCACTTTTTCCTCTTTCCCCTTTCCTTCCCTATTTTCACCATTATTTTCATTTCTCTTTTTATTTCTACATTTTGATAAACTAATACAAATTTGAACCCCGGTTTTAGAAGTTGGCAGGTGGATGTCTGGACTCCAATGCTGGATTTACAGAGGAGTCAAGTAGTCCGAAAGGAGACATTCCATGACTTGATAGTGAAATACCAAGATAGCCCTAATCTAATCATAGCCAGTCTTTTACAGAGTATTCCCGTTTCACATTGGGTGAAATCTGAAGTGGTGGGAAGAGGAGAAGATGGAGATAGTGCTGCTATCAGGGAGATTTCAGGTACAGGGAAATGCCCCTCATGTCCGTGTTTCCACCACTTCAGGTTTCACCCAACGTGGAACAGCAATACTCTCCCTTCCAGCTCTATTCTGATTAAGGATTAAGTTGGATCACTGTTACATTAATTTCTAATTTGGCCTGAAAGCAGAGATATAAATGGGCACTGAGAATTTAACATACTTATAACCTACAATCATTGAGAAAAATGAACCAGTGGAAAGGCTTGCCTGCAGAAGTTGTGAGTGCTCCAGCACTGGAGACTTTTAAGAAGAGACTGGACAGCCACTTGTCTGGAATGGTATAGGGCCTCTTGCTTGAGCAGGTGGTTGGACTAGAAGACCTCCAAGCTCCCTTCCAACTCTGTTCTTTTGTTATTTGTAGATGGCACCTTTTGCTGCGATTCCTCAATTGACTTTCAGAGAGAGAGAGGGAGGGAGGGAGGGAGGGGGAGGGAGAGAGAGAGAGAGAGAGAGGGAGGGAGGGAGGGAGGGAGGGAGGGAGAGAGAGAGAGATATGACTCAGCGGTTTTGCATACTATTCCAAATGTCTCTATTTTCCAGGGTTTTTTAACTTGGATGGCGAACCAAAGAGTATGACCTGTCCTCCCACAGGCATCCCCGAGGAGCTACTGACCCATATTGGCCAAGTTGCCAGCTCTGTGCCCCTTGAAGGCTTCAAAATACACGGAGGTGAGGAACAGCTTCCTTCCTTCTGGGTTGGGAACATCAGCTTCTCTTCTCTTCCTGATAGCTGGGGCTTGGATCCCACGAAGATGCAACCTTTCTTTTTCTCCCTCCTTCCAAAGAGGAAGCATTTATCCCCACTTCACTCCCCTAGCAGTGGGCATCATCACTATTTGAATTTGAATATCGGATTTGAATGTCAGGATCATTAACTATGCTTTTCTAAGAAACTGAACTGAAACCATCAGGAAGAAGTTGTTAGCTTTAATGACCTAGGCAAATATCGCGTTAGAATTAGTGCTAGCTCAACGGTAAATGAAGTAATAAGGTAATAAAGTAAATACAGTAATAGCAGATGTTCTTATTGATCGTAAACACAAGTCTTGTGCCTTTTACAATGGAGCTCATTGTACCTGTACATTCCCCTCCAAGCGAACATGCAAAGTCAAAAGGAAAAATGTTTTTGCATGATGGACTATTAAAAAAAAGTAGAAAGAAGAAATAAGCCGGAAAGGCAGGGTTGTGAAGGAAATCAAAATTTGTGTCTACTCTGATCTTTCTGTATCTCTACATTTAAAAAGCCTCTGCTTTAACAGGTTCTCCTAACCACTGACCAACTTTCTCATGAACCAACTGAACATATTTCCACATCTTTGTATCTCTAGTCATGCTGTGTAGGTCTGATAACAAATTATTCAATCAGCTGGCTATATTTTATTTATTTTTTTCCTTCCTTTGAGATTGATCCACAGGAGGTTTGGGCAATTAAGATTCCCCAGAAGCCTTTATTGCAATGCTTTCAATTATAATTCTCTAATGTTTTGTGTCCAAGTGGCATGCAATTAACAAAAATGTTCTTACTAAGTTACATATCATTACTCATTAGGAAGCATTTGAAGGAAGCCATGTATACGAAGTAGGGCTAATAGCAGTTCTGTAGTTGCTAGAAAGTTTGATAGATGAATATTTGGTTAAATCCAGGTAGACATTTCCTGACCACTGAAAAGTCACCATCTGCTTCAGGGGTGGGTTCCACTTACCTTCCCTACCGGTTCGCATCACGACGGAAGTGCGCATTTTGCCCGTCACGTCGCACAAAACACCCAGAAATGACCCTCTGCGCATGCGCAGAAGCCTTTGTGCATGCGCAGAGGGTTTTTTTGCAAGCCGCAGCGACCGGAGGACCGGTTCGGGAATATGGACCGCCAGTCATAGCTGCCGGTTCGGCGAGTGGCGGTAAATTTCCGCTACCGGTTCTAAAGAACCGGTCCAAACCGGCAGCAACCCACCACTGGTCTGCTTGTTACTTTATGGGCGTCTGTAAATGTTTCCAATTTTGACTGATTTGATTTTAGTTTATCAGACATACCAGAGTTGAAACTGTCAGTTGCAACAAAGGGAAATCTTGCTTGTTTCATGAATATTAAGCCTTAATATAAGTATAGACAGAGCCTTTGCTTCTGTTGCGAAACGTCACAAATTCAGCAAATCATTCATTCTTCCATGAATGAAATGCAGAATGTGCTTTGTTTGTTAATAAGTATTTCTGCAGCATTTTGTTGCTTATTTCATGAATAACACAATTTAAAATAAAAAGGTAGGCATTTAAATCAAACAGGCAGAGGTTAAAAATGGTAACAAAACTGAGAGGTGAATGCTAAGTTGTTTGGGGAAGATAGATTCTAAGGATTCAGTTTTAAATGCAAATATATTACCGGTATGAGGTATAAGGAGGGTTAAGGTATCAATTATTATATGTATACTCAAAGTATACAATGACAAGGTAAATAATAAGACAGGACTGGAACCTAGCAGGAACTTAATTGAATGGAAGTTTTGTGAGTTGAATCAGAGTGCAGCAGTTAGCAGAAATGCATAATAGTCAAGAAGGAAAGTGAATTAAAGGTTTAAATGAGGCCACCGTGGAATTCATGTATTATGTCTTTCAGCTCTTTGGGATAACTGATCTAGATGGTTTATTTAGGTATTTATTAGATTTTTATCCCCACCTTTATTATTTTATAAGTAACTCAAGTTGGTGAATGAGCATAATATTAACTCCTTCCTCCTTCTAGTTTTGCTTTGTGAGTGAGAACAAGTCAATAGGTCTCCAATCACGGTTCCTTTTTTCTCATGCTACCTTTAGGACTTTCTCGGATTTTGAAAAGTCGACTAGAAATGACCACAAACCGGGTTTTTGACTGGGCCCTGGGAGAATATATGGCTTTTGGGTCCTTATTGAAAGAGGGCATCCATGTCCGGTTAAGTGGTCAGGATGTAGAACGGGGGACTTTCAGGTGAGTTGTCAATCATCTGCTATGCATTGGGGAGAAAACATAAAAGATTTATGGAGATAAATCCGTCATCCAGGTTGTCCCAACGGTGCTTTTCCAAAAGACAATTGACTTTCTTGGCTTTTCCCTCGAAAACGTTTCACTTCTCACCCAAGAAACTTCTTCAGTTCTGACTGAATGTGCGGAGTGGAAGGATTGCAAAGAACTGCAAAGCATATAAGTCCTTCCATTCCCCACCATTCAATCAGAACTGAAGAAGCTTCTTAAGTGAGAAGTGAAACATTTTCAAGGAAAAAACCCCAAGAAAGCCCAGTTGCCTTTTGGGAAAGCACCTTTGTGACAAACATAAATATTTTAGGGTTAAGGGTGCTCATATTGGCCTGCCTCAAAATTAGGGTGTGTTATTGGCATGCATGTTTTCTGTAATGCTTGGAATGTTAGTTAAAAACAAGATACAATTATATGGGCAGCAGAATACGAATCTCCGAATTTCTTGCAGAAACTGACTGCAAGAATCCCTAGAAGTGTCAGGAGTGGATGTGGAGAACAGAAAGGAATTGCATGAAATTTGTGATGATGAGATTGTCACTTCAGCTTTCAAAGAAATGTGGACACCATTCAGAAATTACTATTACAATGATCATTTGCTTTCTAAACATGATTTAGAATTTTACGATTTCCAAAGGAATAGTTGTCTCTCTCTCTGTATGGTTTAGTAAAAATGACAAAGATTACGCACCCCTTACAGAAAATGTTATTTATTATGTTTTATTCTGAAAGCTAGAAGAAAGCTCGGCATTCAAGCTTGCTCTTTTCTTTTTAAATGAGGTGAGAACCGAACTAAATTTGCTCTCTCAATTAGCTTTTCATAGTCATTCTCTCACCTTTGAGTCAAGCTGGTCTCATTTTTTAATCATCTTAATTTGTTTCGGAGTTACACTTTGCTAAGAGCTCCTTGCTAGTTGCATCAGGAGATCAAAGCTCCTGCCTGCAGCTTGGGGAAGCATATGTCCACAGAATAGCTATTTTCAGGGTAATGGCCCCTTTTTTTCTTTCGTGGTTCTAGAAGTTGAACATATTGGTGTGTTTCACTCAGTTAGTCTTGCTCGGGAGTTAATGGATTACAGTAATTACTTCAGTCGTCTCTGTTTTGAGAATGGTCCTGGGTGCCCCATTCTAATGCTGATTAATGGTGCTCCAGGGGCCTCTAAGCAGCAAATGTGTGGAGACTGGGTAGCAAAGAATGCACTCTTTCAAGTGCTGGTCTTGAGGATTGCTTAAGGAGGTGGAAACCAAGGAGGCACGATGCAAACTGCTCACGTCTAAAAGCAATGAGCGATAGAATTTCGCAGCCATAATTTGAAGGAAAGCAGCCGTGTTGTGTAATAGCTTCCACACTTCATATTTTATGGAGTATAACTGCTTACCTCAAAAAGCTTCATGCGTTGCATAACAACGGTGCCAAAGTTACCTTCGATGGCCGAGAGGCAGCAGCATCCTGTTTAAGGGCTTCATTCATTCCTCCAAATTATTATTTTTTAAAGAATTTTTGATGTCAGTATATTGACATCAGTTGTGCATTCGGGAAAGCATGTGGGACGCCAGCAAGGACAGCCCCGGTTTAAGTTGAATGTAAGGTTGGGAACTCCTTTAGTTAAAGGCAAACCACCATATCTTGGCCTGAATCCCTGCAGTGGTCAGAGAGACTGCTCAATGAAAGTTGCTTATTGGGGATTCTCCATCATCCAGGTCATGATTGCCCCAAAGGTGCTTTTCCAAAAGGCAACTGGACTTTCTTTGTTTTTTCTTTGAAAACTTTTTGCTTCTGTTCCAAGAAGCTTCTTCAGTTCTTGGATGAAAAGCAAAACATTTTCAAAGTCCAGTTGCCTTTTGGAAAAGCACCTTTGGGACTCAATGAAAGTTCTTGCAGTAATACATTTAAGGTGGCCAAATGTTCAGTGTTTCACACCTCCGTTGCATTTTTTCCCCTCCAAATTCTTTTCAACTGGCTTGCTGAAAACCTTGGTAGCCATCGCCACCATGTGCTGCATGATCAAAATGTCGACAAAAGGACTTGTGTTCCTATGAATCACCTGTGGGAGCAACAGGCTCCTTATACCGTGTGCAATAGCTCTCTTTCAGAATACGGAGTCTTGGGTAAGTTGGATGGTTTTCTTTGGAGTTATTTAGCTTAAATGGATGTGCATAGCTTTGATAATCAGATTGAACTATATTTTAATATCACGTCCATGTATTCATTAGATTTTTCTAAAAACAACAACTCATGACTCTTTTTTTAAAAAAAAAAAAATCTGGACCTCTTTTATTGTGTTACACCAGGAAATAAACCCTAACTCCTTCTCTTTCTTTCTTTCTTTCTTTCTTTCTTTCTTTCTTTCTTTCTTTCTTTCTTTCTTTCTTTCTTTCTTGTTTTAAATTTTATTCATAAACATTTTTGAATACAGTGCATTGTCAGGGTATACCATTTACAAATAAATCAGACCAAAGAGAAGATGATAGTATTAACACAAAAACTAATAACAATACTAATGGTATAATAGCAATAATAATAATATAACCAAAAGTCTTTAACTAAATTTCTTCTTACACTAGATTATTTACTTTTTTGTTGATTATTGTGATTATAGTCATATACATCTCTATTTTCAATACTAATGTTCATAATCTTACTTTCTCTAATTTCTATCTCTTGTCTCTATCAATTCATAAAATTTATTCCAAATGAAATAATATTCTGTATCTTTCTTCTTTATCTTTAATTTTTAGAGTTAATCTATTCATTTTGGCACAGTCCAATTTTTTTTGAATTACAGCCTTCTCTGCTGGGGTGTTTACATTTTTCCAGTATTTAGCATAAACGATCCTTGCTGCTGTCAGTATATCTAAAACTAAATATGTGTTCCCTTTATCATAACCCTCCGATAATATACCTAAGAGACATGTTTCTGATTTCCACTCAATATTCTTTTTAGTTATCAATTCCAGCCAGTTATGTATTTTCTTCCAATATTTTCCTGCTTTACAGCACATCCACCACATATGATAATAGGTACCTGGGGTCTGATTGCATTTCCAGCAGACAGATTACTGAACATTTTTGCCAGTCTTGCAGGTGGTAAATGCCACCTCTAGAATATTTTATAGAGGTTTTTTTTGTAAGCCGAAGCCATAGTCAATTTATAATTTCTATCCCAAAGTTTTTTTCCATTTCTCTAATTCTATGTTATAACCAAAAAATTTTGCCCAGACAATCATTGTTTCTTTGAATATTTTTTTCTCCATTTTATAGTTCAATAAGTAATTATATATTTTTAAATCAGTTTTTCATCCATTACCATTAAAATTTTGTCAAATGCTGTTGGTTCTTTATTTAAACCCCATGTTTTAACATCTATCTCATGTCTTGACTGAATTTGAAGATACGGCCAGCTCCTTTTCTATTAACATAATTTTTAGGTGGCTACCATTGGGAAGGAAATATAAGATGCAGCAAATCATTCTTCATTGTGATAGTAGTAATGTCAAGCATAGGAAATCAGGAGTCCAGGCTATTCAATGAATATATAGGTTTATTCTTTGCTAAAGCTCTCTAGAAGAATCTGAAGTACTAACGGTCAAAGCCAGTTGGCAGTAGGTAAGCGCCAATGGAATTCAAGGAGGGCTGGACTTAGATCACTTGTGGGCATGAAGTGACTCGAGACTGATGACACATTTGATCCCTCCCTCGGGCTCAGCCTAGTTGTATCCTACAGTAATGCCACTATGGCTGTTGAATTTGTAATGGAAAATACATTCCAATTATATTTCAGCATGATGTTCTCTAAATGAAATACTGTTTATATATAGCATAAATGGAGTGAGTTGTAAAAATTGTAAAAGAGAGAAGCAAATAAAGAGGCTTATGGTATGAGTGTTATGATGGGTATGAAAGTGGGGGAATAATGGCTTTAACATTTTTCATAGCAAGTGGTTTAATTTTTTTAAAAAAATGAATAATATCTGCTTCCTGGAACTCCTTGAAAAAAGAGAGAAAAGATGTATATAGCAGTAAGATATAAAATCGCAGTAGCAAATATTATAATTAGGCAAAAGAAAGTTATGGAACTATTTGACATGTCACAAATTCTTTTAATTGACTTTAAGTATATTGGTACAAAGATAATAACAATGGGCTCCTCAGATAAAAATACTATTTCCATAACCTTTGCTTTAATTGCTGAGGCCATGTCAATGTTAAAATACCTAGTAGCCTTCTCATAGGAAGACATATTTAATGATAATTGTGGCAAGAAGAAAGAATATTCTCATAAGCAGAAATGATTTTACTTATTTACTCAGACACCGGTTGTATATGCATTGCATTTGCATCAGGGGTGGGTTCTGGCTTACCTCACTGCCGGTTCACTTCCTGACGCGAGGCGCGTGCGCATGCACAATGCTAAAAGCCCAGCTTATGCGCATGCGCAGAAGCAAAAAACAGCTTCTGTGTGTTCACAGAAGCAAAAAACAAGATGGCGGTGCCTACAGCACTGCCGAGAGAGCCGGTTCGGGGGCATGGCAGGCCTGGGTTACTGCCAGTTCGGCGAGAGGGGGGAAATTCCCACTACTGGTTCTATAGAACTGGTCCGAACCGGCAGGAACCCACCTCTGATTTGCATAGCTCTAGAGATTTCTGGGAGGAGTGGCTCAAGGCAGGTTGGAGAGAACTGGGACTTTGTCCATTGGATCAAGCTAACCATGCAGGAACTGAGTCACTGGTTGCATTTGCATTGCATTTGCATTGCTCTAGAGGTTGCTGGGGGGAATGGCTCAACATAAGTTGAAGAGGACTGGGTTTTTGTCAAGGCTCAAACTAGCCAGCAGGAAACTGAATCACTGGTTGCATTTGCATAGCACCAGAGGTTGCTGGGAGCAGTGGCTCAAGACAAGTTGGTGAGAGCTGAGAAATTTGTCAATTGGATCAAGCTAGCCACATGGGAACTGAGCCACTGGTTGCATTTGCATTGCATTTGCATAGCACTAGAGGTTGCTGGGAGGAGTGACTCAACACAAATTGAAGAGAACTGGGATTTTATCAAGTAGATCAAGCTAGCGGCCTGCGCACCTAACGGCTTGCAAATCATACAACTAAAAATCAAAAACAGGAAGTCTACAAGAGAATATGTATTTGCACTGACTCTGTTTGGGCATTTGACCTTCTGACCAGAAATGTTCATCTGAGCAAAATTATAATCTTAAACATCAGTAATTTGAAAAAAGCAGGAGTTCTTCTTGGTAAGTGCTTCTGTAATTATAATTTTATTTTAGAATGTCTGGTTCAGTTCAGTGCGAGATTTGTTTTGCAGCTGGTTTTTTGTGGCACTCTTTTTAAGTTTGAATATTGGCCTACTAATAAGCAGGTTGCTAGCTGACATGGACAAATTGCTTGTCTGGAGTGTTTAGTTTGTGCTCTTCAGGCTGTAACTAGTCAGCCAACTCAGCCAGTCTGTTCTATTGAGCTGCCCTGCTATCAGCCTCCGTCTTCCACAAAGACCCTGCAGGAGAAGGGCAGCATGAACAATGGTTGGATCTGGCAGATTCAGAGCTGTGGACTGTAGACACGAAGCTTTTGGTGTGACACTGCACAATAGATATAGTGTCCTTGTTGAACGTGTAGTGACTCAGTTGGTAGAGATGTCAATTTAGGAAGAATGTGGAGGTTTTGAAAGACGGGAAGGATCTGCCTGGTGCTACTGCCAGCAGAGAAAAAGATAGTCAAGAATGCTGTTGTGGCCCGCCAGCTGCCAGTGGAGCTGGTGGCAGACTCGGACGATGAAGAAGTTGGAGAAGAAAGTAGGCCAGTTCTGGATCCTGAGGAAGGCTCTGATGGATGCTGAGCATCGGACACAGAGATAGTGCCAGGGCCATCCGGCATTTCCCAGCCACCGGAGAGGCAGCTGCCTTTAGAGTCAGAGATGAGTGAGGAGGAAGAACAGCTGGGGCCTCTTCCAGATGCACGTATGCGCAGAGTAGATAGGAGAGGTGAACAACGGAGGACAAGGAGTCAACTCGGGAAGCAAAACAAATGGGGACGCTGAATGGCCCCTCCCTGGCTGGGGAATAAATAGGAGGAAAGGCGAGTGGTGGTTGTGGCAGACAACCGTTCACATTTCTGGAGATTTTGCTCATTGTGTTTCATGCGACAAAAACTGCCTTGCCAGAACTGAGGTTTGTCTATTTGAACTGACTTAATTTGCAGCCTTTGTCGTAAAATGCTGATAAGGCCTATTGCTTCAGTTAACTCCTTGCAGGACTCTTGCCTGGACTTTGTGGGTGAATGCAGTTAATTCACAAGGTGTAAATAAAGATGGGTTTTTCTTTGCGAGGAGTCTGTTTCTTGCTTCTGCGAAGGCTGGGTCAGAACAAGTGCTAGTCAGGAGTTTGATGTTGATGTTGTTGTGCATCTCAACACTAATGATCTGTCCTGTGCAGAAGGATTTCCAGAGCTTGGGACAGGAACTTAGCAGGAGAGCCGTAGTCTTTTTCAGAGATTTTATCTGAATATAAGGAGCAGAAAGGAAAAAGCCAAGTTATGGTGGAGTTAATATGTGGCTAAAAGACTGGTATGAAGCGGAAAGTTTTGATTATGTTAGTCAGGATGCCTACAGCTGGTCCGAGGAAAAGCTGTATAAAAGAGATGGTTTGCATCCATCACAGAAAGGGACTGAGTTACTTAGCACTAAATTCAGGAGTTTTCTGGAGAAGCATTTAAACTGGGGGGGACAGAGAGTTACGGTAATTCATACATAACATTTCTGTCCCCAGCAATCTAAAACTAATAGGGTTGTTGGTGTTTCTAAACGTAGATGTTTGTACGGTTAAGAATATTAAGGTTGCTGTTAAGAAAAATCAAGATTTTCATAGTGTGTGCCACACTATGTGCACTAATCAAACAAGTGGTAAGGAAGAAGGGAAACTCAGACACAAAACAGGTTATGTGGAAAACAAACAGTGGGTCAGTCAAAAAGGACTGAAACCAAGGCACAAAGTATGAGGAACAAACAGGGTGAAGTAGAAATCCAGGTACATGAGGACAGATATGACATTCTCGCCATTACCAAAACGTACCATATTTTTCGTAGTATAAGATGCACCTTTTTGCCTCCAAAAAGAGGGTGGAAATGTCGGTGCGTCTTATACACCAAATACAGCCATTTTTGGCCTCCCGAAGCCCCGCCCCCGCATCCAATTTTTGCGAAAAATGAGCCGTTTTTTGCAAAAATGCGGGTATTTTTACCTTCCCCCACCCCCTAGGAGTGCTCTGCAGGCTTCCCAAACCCTCTGCATGCCCTGTTTTTGCAAAAAAATCGAGCGAAAAATGGGCCATTTTTTGCAAAAATTGGGGCGTTTTTGCCTTCCCCCACCCCCTAGGAGTGCTCTGCAGGCTTCCCATACCCTCTGCATGCCCTGTTTTTGCAAAAAAACAAGCGAAATACGGGCCGTTTTTTGCAAAAAATGAATGTTTTTGCCTTCTAATTACCCCCTCTAGCATGACTGGAGGAGGAATTCTGGGAGTTGAAATCCACTAGTCTTAAAGCTGTCAAGTTTGAAGACCCCTGGGTTAGGGGTTAGGGATGCAAGGGTCTTCAAACTTGGCAAGTTTAAGACTTGTGGATTTCAACTCCCATTCCTGAGCTAGCATGAGTGGAGGAGGAATTCTGGAAGTTGAAGTCCACTAGTCTTAAAGCTGTCAAGTTTGAAGTTTGTAAAAGGTATACATGGTTGTAAAAAGTATACATGGTTGTAAAAAGTATTCTGCTACATTGGTATTTTATTAAATAATATATTACTACACCATTTGGTTCAGAATACTTTTTTCCTTGTTTTCCTCCTCTAAAATCTAGGTGCGTCTTATACTCCGGTGTATCTTATACTCCGAAAAATACGGTAATAGGATGAAACCCACAAATGGAACATACAGCTAGAGGGATTTAAATTGTTTAAACAAAGCAGACCTAATAAAAATGAAGGTGGATTTATGCTACATATAAGAAATAACTACCGTATTTTTCAGAGTATAGGACGCACTTTTCGCCCCTAAAAAAGGGGGTGGAAATGTCTGTGCATCTTATACAGCAAATGTTGCCGAAGCTCCGCCCACCTGCCGGCCTCCACCCTTCGGACTCTGCCTCCCAGCAATTTGCTTCCCAGCAATTTGCCTCCTTGCAGCAAACAGCGTGGTCAGCTTCAGCACAGGCTGATTTAGCACGAGCAGCTGATTGGCGGTTGGATCGGCCTCCCGGAATATTTCCTATCAGCTGTTTCAGGTTGTGGGGATCGCTGCCGCCCATCGCCGCTGCCACCTATCGCCGTCTCCATGCACCCCATTTTAGGCCTCTACACATCACATTTTCAGCCTCTGCGCGCCCCATTTTTGACCCCCGTGCATCCCATTTTCAGCCCGTTCCAGGCAGTGGGGATAGGCGGTGGGGGTGGATATATAGATACTTGATAGAAACAGACGGAGATAGATAGATAGATAGATAGATAGATAGATAGATAGATAGATAGATAGATAGATAGATAGATAGATGATGATAGGTAGGTAGGTAGGTAGATAGATAGATGATAGATAGATAGATAGATAGATAGATAGATAGATAGATAGATAGATAGATAGATAGATAGATAGATAGATAATGATGATAGATGATAGATAGATAGATAGATAGATAGATAGATAGATAGATAGATAGATAGATAGATAGATAGATAGATAGATAGATAGATAGATGCCCTGTTTTCCCCAAAATAAGACATCCCCTGATAATAAGCCCAATCGGGCTTTTGAGTGCATAGCAATAAGACCAAGCGCTTATTTCAAGGTTCAAAAAAATATAAGACAGGCTCTTATTTTCGGGGAAACACAATAGATAGATAGATAGATAGATAGATAGATAGATAGATAGATAGATAGATAGATAGATAGATAGATAGATAGATAGATAGATAGATAGATAGATATACTTGATAGAAATATAATTGATAAATAAAAGAGATAGATGGATGGATGGATGGATGGGCAGAGATGGAGAGATAGATTAAAATACATATCAGATGAACTCTACCTATATATGTACTGTTTTTTCAGCTGTTGTGGAAGTAGCAAAGCAAACCAGGGAAAGGTCTGCCCAATGTAGCCACTGTGGCTGCAATCACACATCCAAATCTGTCTCACAGGAACCACATTTACCAGATGCCATTGAATGCTTTCAAATGCTCCAATAAATAAATGCCTACGAAGGGGCCTCTCTGATCAAGGTTGCTGCACCCAAGTCACCCCTTGCTTCCCTTTGGCCCAAAGCTCTTTGGTCTCCTGTGCTCTGGCTGGCTGTCCAACTTATTAGTCACTCTGGAAAAAAGAAGAACAAAGACCATAGGTTGGCTCTTCCTAGCTGTTCTTTCACAGATGGGAAAAAAAGAGAATTTCAGATGACTCTTTGAGGAAGGCTTGACTCCTCATCACTTTACAGAGAAATCCACGAAGTTTAGTTAACAATAATATGGAAGCAGTTTAATATTATTATCTTCCAACGTGTTTTTGGACTTCAAAATGCAGTTAACAGGCCTGGAATTTGTTGGCATCCTCCAGTCAATTTCTTATCAGAGCTGACCCTACTGTCTTCAACTCAGTAAATTTAACATTGAGGACGGAACCAATTAATGTTCACCAGGTACCTGCAGAAATGAACTGGATTTCAAGAACCCCAGAATGATTTTTCCATATCGTTCTTTTTCCATATTTACAAACTCAGGCTCTAGGTAAGGAATATTGCATAACCATTTGTCTAAGTGGTGTAGGGTTTCCTGCCTAAGCAGGGGTTGGACTAGAAGACCTCCAAGGTCCCTTCCAACTCTGTTATTCTATTCTATTATCTGTCACTTTCTTCTTTAATGTGCCCGTACCGTAGTCAATGATAAGTATTCAATGTAGAGAAAAGTAAAGTGTTACACTTAGGCAAGGAAAACCAAAAGTATACATACAGACTGGGTGAAACCAGGCTTAATAGCAGTAACTGGGAGAGGGATCTTGGAGTCTTAGTGGACAACAAGCTAAATATGAGCCAGCAGTGTCAAGATAAGAATAACTCTCATCAGAGGCGAAAATAGACCTTTTCCTGGAACTCTGACATTAGAAAAGAAACCGCAGTTTAAAGTAGAAAGTATTTATTTCGGTACAAAAACAATAAATCTCATTAATCACATCTTTGCTATAAAAAACACGTCTTGCTTCCACAGAAGCTGGAACAGAAGGACTGATCAAAGAAAGGAATGTACACATGCGTACTAGGAACATATTAATCACGTGCTCAGGAATAAACCATTATATTAGATAGGGATGCAGCTCCCTGCATATACATATAACAGGCAATATAAAAATCACTGCCTGACAAGCAGTGTGCAGTGGCAGCCAAAAAAGCCAACGCAATCCTAAATTGCATTAACAGAGAGATACAATCAAGATCAAGTGAGATACTAATACCACTCTATAAAGCCTTAGTAAAACCACACCTGGAATATTGCATCTAGTTTTGGTCACCACACTATAAAAAAGATGTTGAGACTCTAGAAAGAGTGCAGAGAAGAGCAACCAGTATGATTAGGGGACTGGAGACTAAAACATACAATAAACGGTTGCAGGAACTGGGCATGGCTAGTCTAGTGAAGAGAAGGACCAGGGGAGACATGATAGCAACATTCCAATATTTGAGGGGCTGCCGCAGAGAGGAGGAGGGGGTCAAGCTACTATATTTTCCAAGGCACCCGAAGGCCAGACAAGGAATAATGAATGGAAACTGATCAAGGGAAGATTCAACCTGGAAATAAGGAGGAATTTTCTGATAGTGAGAACAATCAACCAATGGAACAGAAGGTGCCTTCGGGAGTTGTGGGAGTTTCATCACTGGAGGCTTTCAAGAAGAGACTGGACTGCCATCTGTCAGAAATGGTGTAGTAGGGTCTCCTGCTTGGGTGGGGGTTGGACTAGATGACCTACAAGGTCCCTTCCAACTCTGTTAATCTATATTTATTTATTTAAGTAAAATGAATTCCACACTTGGAAGTCTACTATTCCACTTTATTTAATTATTCCCCATCAAATTTTCCCATCATTCTAGTTTTATTCAAATACTTGTAATCTCATGCTTAACTTTTTTATTAGTTTATTGAAGTATAAAATACAAAGAAAAAAACCCACAGAAAAGTAAGAAGAGAGGGAGGGGAAAAAAGAGGGTACAGTTTAGCAGAAAAAGAAAAAAGAAAAAGGCACCGACTTCCGACGCTCTTTAGCACAGTAGAAGGTAACAACAATACAACCACAACTTTTTGCTTTTACATAACAGTATGTACAAGCCATTTCTATAACAATAAGCCTGTCTAGTTTATAAAAGCATAATCAAAGTTTCTTTTTTTTTCGCATTGCAAACACAAAATCCAGAAGCAATTTCAAAATAGAGGCAAAATTAAATATCATCTCTTATTTGGATAAAAGAACCAGTTTAACCATCACTACTTCTCTTTGCTATGGGGAATAATATATTATTCATTCTCATATTTTCAAATCTAGTCCATAATATTTTACCAATTTTGGAATATTATTCAGCATTTCTTAAAGAACCGGCAAACCTGCGTATACATACATACTAAATTTATACACACAAAACTAAAGCTTTCTAGCAGTATATATACATATATATGTAAGAAGGTGACAAGCAACAGGGAGAAAGCAGAGCTACTTAACTCGTTTTTTGCATCTGTCCTTACACAAAGGGAAAAAATAGTCCAACCCGTCAAAAACAGCATCACAAAAAACATATTAGGAACACAAGTTAAAATAGGGAAGAAAATGGTAAGTGAACACCTGTCTACCCTAGATGAGTTTAAATCACCAGGACCGGATGGATTACACCCCAAGGTTCTGAAGGAACTGGCAGACGAGATCTCAGAACCACTGAACTATATTTTTCAAAGATCCTGGAGCACCGGGGAACTGCCAGAGGACTGGAAAAGAGCTGATGTAGTTCCCATCTTCAAAAAAAGGAAAAAAAATAGATCCAGGAAACTACAGACCTATCAGCCTGACCTCAATACCAGGGAAGATTCTGGAAAAGATAATCAAGCAACGAATCAACGAACACCTAGAAGCAAACAAAGTAATAACGAAAAGCCAACATGGGTTTGTCAAAAACAGATCAATCCAGACTAATCTTATTGCATTCTTTGACAAAATGACAAAATTAGTGGACCAGAGGAATGCTGTTGATATAGTTTACTTGGACTTCAGTAAGGCATTTGATAAAGTAGACTATAACCTATTACTAGATAAAGTAGAAAAATGTGGGTTAGACAGCAACACCACCAGATGGATTCAAAACTGGCTGACCAACCGCACTCAACGAGTAGTGCTCAATGGAACTGCATCTACATCTCCGACTCATGAGGGTGGTCACACGCTCGACCTAGTGTTTCTTTCGGGGCAGTGGAGAGATGATCTGAAGATAAGGGACATAGTCATCACCCCACTGTCATGGTCAGATCATTTCCTACTGAGGTTGGATTTCGCAGCCCCATTCCTCCCCCGCAGGGAGGCGGGACCGACTAGGTGGTTCCGCCCCAGGCGTCTAATGGAGCCGGAAGGATTCCAGAGGGAACTTGGGGAAATACCTGAAACCCTGGTACACAATTCGGCTGATTCCCTGGTGGCTGCTTGGAACACCGCAGCATCAGGAGCTCTAGACCGAATTGCGCCTTTGCGACCTCTCCACGGCAGTGGATCCCGGAATGCTCCCTGGTTTACCGAGGAGCTCCGGGAGATGAAATGCCAGAAGAGACGTCTGGAGCGCCGCTGGAGGGCCAGCAAAACCGAATCTGACCGAACACTATTAAGAATTTACATCAGATCTTATTTAGTGGTGATAGGGGCGGCAAAACGATCCTATTTTTCCGCTCTTATTGCGTCCGCAGATTCTCGCCCAGCCGCCTTGTTTAGGGTGACTCGCTCCCTCCTTGCTAAAGGGGGGAGCGAGGAACACTTGCAAGGTAGAGCTGAGGAATTCGCAGAGTTTCTGTCGGATAAAGTCGCTCAGATCCGGTCGAACCTGGACTCTGGCTGGGCAGAGTCCATGGAGTTGACAGGGGCAAGTCTTAGTCCACTGTTGTGGGAAGAGTTTGGGCCTGTTTCTCCCGAAGATGTGGACAGAGCCGTGGGGGCGATGGGTGCTTCCACCTGTTTATTGGACCCGTGCCCCTCCTGGTTGGTTTCGGCCAGCAGGGAGGTGGCATGTGGCTGGATCCGGGCGGTGGTCATCGCTTCTTTAAGGGAGGGATACGTACCGCAGTCGTTAAAAGCTGCGGTGGTGAGACCCCTCCTGAAGAAGCCTTCCCTGGATCCAGCTGACTTGAAGAACTATCGTCCGGTCTCCAACTTACCTTTTTTAGGGAAAGTTGTGGAGAAGGTGTTGGCTACTCAGCTTCTGCGACTTTTGGATGAAACAGATCATCTAGATGCCTATCAGTCGGGTTTCAGGTGCGGCTACAGTACAGAAACTGCCTTGGTCGCTCTGATGGATGATCTCTGGCGGGCCCGGGATGGGGGAAATTCCTCCATCCTGGTGCTACTTGACCTCTCAGCGGCTTTCGATACCATCGACCATGGTATCCTTCTGCATCGTCTCGGCGAGTTGGGAGTGGGAGGCACCGTTTTGCGGTGGTTCTCCTCTTATCTCGCCAATAGGATGCAGTTGGTGTTAACAGGAGGGCAGAGATCGTCCCCTAGGCCCCTGTCATGCGGGGTGCCTCAGGGGTCGGTTCTCTCGCCCATCCTGTTTAACATTTACATGAAACCGCTGGGGGAGATCATCCGCAGACATGGGGTGTGTTTTCACCAGTACGCTGATGACACCCAGCTGTACATCACCACCCCGTCTGACTTCAGTGAGGCAGTTGATGTAATGTGCCGGTGCCTGGACGACGTTAGGATCTGGATGGGGAGGAACAGACTCAGACTCAACCCCGACAAGACTGAGTGGCTTTGGATATTGCCTCCTAAGGACTATGACAACTGTCCCGCCTTGGTTCTCGAGGGAGCGAAACTGACTCCCTCGGATCAGGTCCACAACTTGGGTGTCCTCCTAGACCCACAACTAAAATTGGATCATCATCTTACTGCTGTGGCTAGGGGGGCCTTTGCACAGGTTCGCCTGGTGCACCAGTTGCGGCCATACTTGGAGAAGGAGGCTCTACTCACGGTCACTCATGCCCTTGTCACCTCCCGCTTGGACTACTGCAACGCGCTCTACATGGGGCTACCCTTGAAGAGTATCCGGAGACTTCAGTTGGTGCAAAATGCGGCTGCGCGTGCTGTGGTGGGTGTGCCAAGGTACACCCACTTGACACCTATACTCCGCCAGCTGCATTGGCTGCCCATCGGTCTCCGGGTCCAATTCAAGGTGTTGATCATCATCTTTAAAGCCCTTCATGGCTTAGGACCAGGCTATTTCCAGGACCGCATTCTGCCTCATACTTCCCTTCGACCGGTTAGGGCCCACAGAGTTGACCTCCTCCAGGTCCCGTCAGCCAAGCAATGCCGGCTGGCGGGCCCTAGGGGGAGGGCCTTCTCTGTGGCGGGCCCCGCGCTCTGGAACCAACTTCCCCCAGAGACCCGGACTATCCCCACCCTGCTGGCCTTCCGAAAAGCCGTTAAGACATGGCTTTTCCTGCAGGCAGGGGGCAGAGCCTAATCCATCTGAGCTCTCCCCCGGGTATGTCTGGTTGTTGGAAGTTTTTAATATTGAATTTTTAATTTTTATATTTGATTTTAGTAATGTTTATTGTTGGTTGCTCTTGTATTTTTTTGCTGTACGCCGCCCTGAGTCCCTTGGGAGTTGGGCGGCATATAAGAAAACCAAAATAAATAAAATAAATAAATACATGGAGGGAAGTATGCAGTGGAGTACTCGAAGGCTCTGTTTTAGGCCCAGTACTCTTCAACATCTTCATCAATGACTTGGACGAGGGGATAGATGGGGAACTCATCAAATTTGCAGATGACACCAAACTGGCAGGAATAGCCAACTCTCCAGAAGATAGGTTCAAGATTCAGAAGGATCTTGACAGACTTGAACATTGGGCGCTATCAAACAAAATGAAATTCAATGGTGAAAAAAGTAAGGTTCTACATTTAGGCAAGAAAAACAAAATGCACAGGTACAGCATATGTGGTACCTTGCTCAACAGTAGTAACTGTGAGAGGGATCTTGGAGTCCTAGTGGACAACCATTTAAATATGAGCCAGCAGTGTGCAGCAGCTGTCAAAACAGCCAACATAGTTCTAGGCTGCATTAACAGAGGGATAGAATCAAGATCACGTGAAGTAATAATACCACTTTACAATGCCTTGGTAAGGCCACACTTGGAATACTGCATTCAGTTTTGGTCGCCACGATGTAGAAAGGATGTTGAGACTCTGGAAAGAGTGCAGAGAAGAGCAACCAAGATGATTAGGGGACTGGAGGCTAAAACATATGAAGAACGGTTGCAGCAACTGGGTATGTCTAGCTTAATGAAAAGAAGGACTAGGGGAGATAGGATAGCAGTGTTCCAATATCTCAGGGGCTGCCACAAAGAAGAGGGAGTCAAACTATTCTTCAAAGCACCTGAGTGTAGAACAAGAAGCAATGGGTGGAAACTAAACAAGGAGAGAAGCAACTTAGAACTAAGGAGAAATTTCCTGACAGTTAGAACAATTAATCAGTGGAACAACTTGCCTCCAGAAGTTGTGAATGTTCCAACACCGGACGTTTTTAAGAAGATGTTGGATAACCATTTGTCTGAAGTAGTGTAGGGTTTCCTGCCTAAGCAGGGGGTTGGACTAGAAGACCTCCAAGGTCCCTTCCAACTCATTGTTGTTGTTGTTGTTGTTGTTGTTGTTGTTGTTGTTGTTGTTGTTGTTATTATTATTATTATTATATCATTTTTTAAAGATCCATCCTAATTAATTAAAACATTATATTTAAGTCACTCCCACCAGCTTGTCTTCATAGAATGAGACGTTGTACTTACCTGAGACGTCCATTCTCGTCGGGTGGAGCTAGCCGCCAAGATTGGGTATTGGCACAGCCTTCTAGCCAATGGTGACTGAGTCTGGAAAAGTATAAAAGGTGGCTCTAGGCCTAGTTCCCCCTCTTTTGACGAGGGACAAATGCCAGACTCGACGTGCCATCATCAAACACATTTTATTAACTTTCCAACATGGGAGAACAATAACGTTGCTAAATACCTATCCTAACTACCTATATGCAGGGAGGAAAAATTCAATCTATATTGCTACACCTATATACCTAATGATCTATACAAGAATTGAATCCCCTTGTCCAGCCAGAACATGAGTAGAAGGGAGGGACTTGGCGGCTAGCTCCACCCGACGAGAATGGACGTCTCAGGTAAGTACAACGTCTCATTCTCCATCGTGGGTGGAGCTAGCCGCCAAGATTGGGACATACCAAAGTAATTCAGTCCCTAGGGTGGGCCTCCTGGTTCTGGCTGGGGCCGCCGCCCTCCAATGTTACCTGTTCCAGTACCCTGCACCCAAAGTCAGCCTCCTGAGAGGCAAAGGCGTCCAGTCTGTAGTGCCGGACAAACGGCGTTGGAGAGGACCATGTGGTCGCTCTGCAGATCTCCTCGATGGAAGCCCTCGTGTTCCAAGCTGCAGTGGTGGCCGCACTACGTGTGGAGTGGGCAGTAATCCTGGTGGGTCGTGGTAAAGACATCTGTTCATATGCAATGTTAATGACAGTACGAATCCACTGACCCACCATGACTGAAGATGCTTTCTGCCCCAATGAAGAGTGGCGGAAAGATACGAACAAGGCCTCGGTTTTGCGAAAGGCAGAGGTCCTTTGTATGTAAGTGTCCAGTGCGCGCCTCACGTCCAGGAGGTGCCACTGTCTTTCAATGTCTGAGGATGGAGAAGGGTAAAAGGAAGGTAATACCACCTCCTGAGCCCGGTGAAAGTAAGAGTTTACCTTTGGCAGAAAGGTGGGATCCAACCGCAATACTACCCTGTCCTGTTGGAAAACACAGAAGTCACTTCTGATGGAAAGGGCTGCCAGTTCGGAGATGCGACGGGCAGATGTGACCGCCACCAGGAAGACCACCTTGTACGTCAGGTGGCCCAGGGGAATGGATTGCAAGGGCTCAAAGGCACCCCCCCATGAGTGCTAGTAACACTTTGGACAAGTCCCAGGTGGGGTACCTGTGCACCACAGGAGGGCATCTATTCACTGCACCCTTAAGGAACCTGGAGATCAAGGGGTGAGCAGGGTTTTCCCAGAGAGGGGCAAAACAGCACCGTGGATAGGGCAGCTATTTGGCGTTTGAGGGTGCTTGGGGAAAGACCCTTAACTAGCCCCTGGCATAGGAATTGAAGGACGTTTATGACCGAAAGATCCAGTGGGGAATAGCCCTCCCTAGCACACCAGGAGCAGAAAGCCTTCCAAGAGGCTGCATAAATACGTTGCATGGACGGTCTGCAAGAGTCAAGCAAGACCTCCATGACGTCCTCAGGGATCTGACGGCTCCTCAGAGTGAGCCGCTCAAGCGCCGGTGGTCAGTTGCAACCAGTGAGGCTCTGGATGCTGCACTGACCCCTGGACCAGCGACCACTCTGTCGGAGGGATCCTCCATGGGGGTGAGACTGACAGGGAGACCAGGTCGGCATACCAAGCTCTCCTTGGCCAGTTGGGTGCCAGAAGTACCACCTCGGCTCTTTCCTCCAGAAGTTTCCGGATGACCTGCGGGATGATGGGGATGGGGGGAAAAGCGTAAGGCAACCCCTTAGGCCAGATGCAGCGGAGGGCATCTACTCCTTCCGCCCCCTGAGTTTGATACCGGGACAGAAACCTGGCCAGGTGGGCATTCCCCGGGGTGGCGAAAAGGTCCATTATTGGCTGACCAAACCTACCCACAAGTTGGCGGAAAAGATCTGGGTGCAAACTCCACTCAGAATGGTCTATCTGGTTCCGGCTGAGCCAGTCCGCCCTGATGTTGTTTACCCCAGAGATATGTTCAGCAGAGAGAGACAGGTGTTGCTCTGCCCATAGCCCCAACTGCATGGCCTCAGACATCAGCTGTCCGGACATGGTCCCACCCTGTCTGTTTATGTGGGCCTTGGTGGCCACATTGTCAGTAAGGACCATTACATGAGAGTTTTCCAGAAGAGGCCTGAACTGCTGCAGGGCAAGGAACACAGCACGTAGTTCCAAAACGTTTATGTTGAGGGTCGTCTCAGTTAACGACCATGTGCCCTGTGCCACCTGCGCCTCCGCGTGTGCCCCCCCAACCCGATGGGCTGGCATCAGTGGTGACTATTATTTGTCGTGGGGGAAGGAAGCAGGTGCCCCTGTTGATTGCAGAGGTGGTCCACCAAATCAGTGACTTCCTGACTGAGGGCTGGAGTCTCACTTTGACTGGGGAATGGGCTCTTCCCTGACACTGGTAGGGGAGAAGGAGCCATTGGAGGTCCCTGGAGGGTAAGTGGGCCCATGGGACAATATGAATGACGCATCACCACCATGGACCCCATTGACCTACCTTGGACATCCGCTTGAGCTGCTGATGATTGAGCAGCAGGTTGATTTTGGCTTGTGGGTGGAGCTGTCTGGAGTGTGGGGCTATCTGGTTCCAAATGCCAGAGGGAGCTAATGATAATTCCCTCGCATCCAGGGAACTCCTGTCCCCTAGGTTCCCCTTCCTGGGGGATGCTAGGTAGGAATGAGTAGGGTAGAGTACTCTGGATTGGGTAATTTCCTTTGTAAAAGGCATCATTTTAAAACTCAACTCCAATTTACAAATCATGTTCTCTTTGTCTTAAAGTTCAGTTCATGAAAAAAAAAATCCTGATATTTCAAATACTGGAAAAAATTGATAGTTTGTATATAGTTCCAGTTATGCTGGGCTCACAGACTCCAGAAAAAAGCTTGGTTTTAAACTGTTACTGGAGTGAATGCTCACTGGGCTGATTTGTTCCTTTTATGTGAGATCAGTAACTTACTACTACTAAATTCTGCTGAAAGCCCTTGTTCAAGCCATTTTTAAAATATAGATAGAATCTTCATTCTAAGTTGATATGTTTGGCTTGTTATTGTGATATATGAATACCTGAACATGCTTTAACAGGTACTCCTGAGGCAGACCTACAGACAGCTAGTCTGAATTTTTGTCAGCTTAATTCGAATAACAGTATCCATATTTATCAAAGGCCTCTGCCAACAAGGTAGGCCTCAAAAAGGCCTGGGTAAATTAGTAGGTCCAAACAGTCACTTAAAATGGCCACCGCCCTTAAATGAGGCCAACAAGATGGCATTTGCCCTTAGTTGGTCTTTCAAAATGGCCACTGCCCATATTAGGCCTTAAAAATGGCCGCCGGCAAGAAAGGGCATCCAAAATGGCCACCACCCTTGATGTGGCTTCAAAATGGTCTCTGCCCACTTTTGGTATTTGAAACAAAATGGCCACGCCCTTAGTGCTGGCAAGAAAGGGCATCCAAAATGGCCACCACCCTTGATGTGGCTTCAAAATGGTCTCTGCCCATTTTTGGTATTTGAAACAAAATGGCCACGCCCTTAGTGCCTTCAATTCTGAGGGCAATCAAAATGGTTGCCACCTTATGGGAGGCTTCAAGATGGTCACCGGCACTCTCAAAGGCTGCCTGCACACTTACCAGGCTGAAGACAAGCAGAGCAATGCAGAGAAGCTCAAATGGAAGCAGACAGCCCAGGCACCAGAGACAGGTACAGGCAGGGCCTTGGATCAAAGGAGCCTTGCCAGATTGCTGGCTCTTGTCAGCCCTTGCACAGAAGGCAAGTTAAGTAAAGGAGGCCTCAAAAGAAAAAAGAGGGAATTTTTTTTTTAAGTGGGTGGTCCTGTGTAATTCAAAATGGCAGCCACCCACGAGGCACTCCTAAAATGGCTGACTGTCTCCTGAGGCAATTAGTTCCAGCAGAGGAGAAAAGAGTCTGCTAAGGCCTAGCCACTAACTGTCAGTTTCTGGGTCCCCTGGAGTAATGTGGATGGCAGAGATCATCTTGCCTGGGAGGGAGGGCAACAGGTTCAGTGGAGCCAAAGTTTGGCGCAGAACTAGCTGTGCTAAGTCCAATAGACTGTCTCTCCATTCCTGGGACAGGTACACCTTACACTCCAGTGAGTCAATAATGGCCCCCAGATGAACGATTCTGATGGAGGGAATGAGTTGGTGCTTGGTCCGATTGACCAAGGAACCATGATGAGTGAGGGTAGTGAACACCACCTGGACATCTCTCTCAGCCTGAGAAGGAGAGGCAGAGGAGATGAGGATGTCATCCAGGTAGCACTGGACCCTGATGGGAATAGACCGTAGGTGGGCGTTCAGGGCAGCCAGGACCTTGGTGAATACCCTTGGTGCCGAGGATAGGCCGAATGGAAGTGCCCCATATTTATAATGCACCCCTGCATAGCACAACCATAAGTATTGGCGGTGAGATGGCCGAATTGGGATGTGGAGGTAAGCCTCCGAGAGATCTATGGATGTGAGTAGATTTCCCTTCTGAACACTTGCCAGAATTGATTGCAGGGTGTGCATTTTGATTTTGTTATGTCTGATGGCAGCAGCCATGCGGTCCTGTGCTTCCCTAGATTGAAGGGGATCCCCCCTGGTGATCTGTCTCTTGCGCCCCTGAGTGGGACCCTCGATGACCGGCTGGGGACCCCAGACCTCAGGTTCAGCTCTGCCCAGTGAAACGTTGTCCAGAGACAGCGTGCCGGGTGATCGAGCTGGGTGCTGGCTACGGTTCTGTGTTGGAGCAGATAGCGAAGCCCGATGGCTCCCTGAGGCTGGCTGACCAGATGACTTTGCTGAGGCCTTGTACTTGTGTGGTCTGGCCGTCTGGTCTGGGGATTGTGCCCTAAGGGGAGAGCGATCCCTAGATAGGGAGGATTGGGTGGCCCTTGAGGGGCTTCTGACCTCCGTATTGGCCCTGTGAGACTTTGTCTTGGCCTTTGCCTTTGATGGCTTGTCTGCCATTGCTTTCCTGTGAGAGGAAAAAAGACAAGAAATGAGAGGGAACAAAACAGGTCACAAAGGCTTTTGGCCCTGTGGGTGTGTCTGAGTGAATCCAAAATGGCGGCCGCCTCCCCATGAGGTAAGTATGCCCAGGGCTGACCTCCCTCTGGGGCTCACCAGACCCCTCAACCCCTTTGGGGACCCCCTCGGGACACAATAGTGGCTTGGGGGGGGTTTACCCTCTCTCAATAGGTAGATGCAGCAGATGTTTGTTTCAGGCCTCCTGAACGGCCGCAAGTGGTTGTGACAGGAAAGGCTCCCTCAGCTCACAGAGTCAGTCAGCAGCAGTCCATCCTCTTCCGAAGGCTCGTAGGCTGCTGCTCTTTAGCGAGGATGGCTCCAGACCCCCTGACTCGCCACAAGTGGCTTGCAGGAAGGGCTGACAGGCAGGCAATCAAGTTTTAAAGGTCTCAGCCGAGCCGTGGGTCAAGGCTCCGATCGGCAAGTCTCTTAATTTGTTGACCTCTCTGCCTGTTTTTGGAGGTTTATTTGCCTTATAAGAGATAGTTAACCCCTTAGAATTGGGGGACTACTCGTTGGACCGCTAATTGCGCTTATTAAGGAACAGAATTAAGGCCAAATATGGGCAAGTAGAAATTGTTCAAATGCAAATAGAGCCCAGGCCTGCGCAAAAACTGTCACGAGGCAGTGAGTAAGGCCTTCCTCACGCGGTCATCCAGGATATTCGGCAAATAAGCTTGCCAGCCTCGTGCAGAGCCCAATTATAGGTGGTGACGGGTCACCACAGTCCCAGGAGGTCAAATTTGGGACCGTTCCCACTCCCTCCAGGCCGGAAAAGGATGTTATTTCAAAGGTGGAATTAATTTGCTGATGGATTGGGCCTTGGCTGGAGGGGCGAGCAGCAGCAGGCCTAAGGCCTAGCTGCCTCTCCCAAGGCTAGAGAGCGATGGTACCTGGGGCTCGTTAGGGAACTTACAGTTCAGGATTCCAAGATTCAGGAACAATTAAGGATAGATACTCGGATTTTTGATGAAAATGGCACTAGTCGTTGGCTATGACTGAGTCAAAAGAGGGGGAACTAGGCCTAGAGCCACCTTTTATACTTTTCCAGACTCAGTCACCATTGGCTAGAAGGCTGTGCCAATACCCAATCTTGGCGGCTAGCTCCACCCACGATGGAGAATAGAATCTTTTTCTTCTCTGGAGAATCTATCAAGTCTCCAAGTTTCAGGACCTTTACCTGAGGATCTTTTATTCAGAACAGGGTATTTATATAACAGAATAACTGAGTTGGAAGGGACCTTGTAGGTCATCTAGTCCAACCCCCCCACCCAAGCAGGGGACCCTACACCATTTCTGACAGATGGAAGTCCAGTCTCTTCTTGGAGGTTTCCAGTGATGAAGCTCCCACAACTTTTGTAGGCAAGCTGTTCTATGAGTTAAGTGTTCTCACTGTCAGAAAATTTCTCCTTATTTCTAGGCTGAATCTCTCCTTGATCAGTTTCCATCCATTGTTCCTCTTCTGGCCTTCGGGTGCTTTGTAAAATAGGTGGACCCCCTCCTCTCTGTGGCAACCCCTCAAATGCTAGAAGACTGCTATCATGTCTCCCCTGGTTCTTCTCTTCACTGGACTAGCCATGCCCGGTTCCTGCAACCGTTCTTTGTACGCTTTAGCCTCCAGTCCCGTAACCATCTTTGTTGCTCTTCTCTGCGCTCTTTCTAGAGTCTCAACATCTCTTTTATGGTGTGGTGACCAAAACTGGATGCGGTATTCCAGGTGTGGTCTTACTAAGGCTTTATAGAGTGGTATTAGTACCTCACGTGATCTTGATTGTATCCCTCTGTTAATGCAGTTTAGGATTGCATTGGCTTTTTTGGCTGCCACTGCACAATGCTGGCTCATATTTAATTGGTTGTCCAATTAGATCCCTCTCACAGTCACTGCTATTAAGCCTGGTTTCGCCCAGTCTATAAGTGTACTTTTGGTTTTTCTTACCTAAGTGTAGGACTTTACTTTTCTCTACATTGAATTTCATTTTGTTAGATAGGGCCCAGGGTTCAAGTCTGTCAAGATCAGTGGTGAAATCCAATTTTTTTTTACTACCGGTTCTGTGGTCATGGCTTGGTGGGCGTGGTGTGGCTTGGTGGGCGTGGCTTGGTGGGGGTGGCAGGGGAAGGATACTGCAAAATCTCCATTCCCACCCTGGTTCTCCGAACTACTCAAAATTTCCGCTACCGGTTCTCCAGAACCTGCTGGGTTTCACCCCTGGCAAGATCCTTCTGGATCTAGAACCTCTCATCTGGGGTGTTGGCTGTTCCTGCCAGCTTAGTATCATTCACAAATGTGGTAAGTTCCCCTTCTATTCCCTCCTCTAAGTTGCTTATGAAGATACACACACAGTCATCTATCAGCACATCACATTTATTTTATTTATTTATTTATTTATTTATTTATTTATTTATTTATTTATTTATTTATTTGTCAAACATGTATAGTAGTAATTTGTATAAACATAAGTAAAAAGTAACGATAAAAGAGGACAATAGGACAGTAGGACAGGGACGGTAGGCACGCTGGTACGCTTATGCACGCCCCATGGGCAAGTATGTGTATTCTTATCCCTCCCTTTGACTTAACATTGTGCAGCACACAATGCATTTGTACCCTTACCAATCTTGTGACCTATTTCAGTGCAAACATTTAGGAAAAGATAGCTTGAGGGCAGAAGACGAGAGAAAGAGAAAGGGGGGGAAGGGATGGGGGGAGGGATTTTTTTTTTGTCTGAAAGGCATCGTCTGTCCTACCACACAGGAGTCATAAAGACAAATAGCTTGGCATTGTCATGGGTTATTCAAAAATAAGCTCATTTGAATTTACTGCTTAAACTAAAGAACCATAGTTACCCAGGGTCCCTAGCCCCATTAATTCAAGTATATAAAGCTAAGGTTACCCCATGCTCTTGTATGGAGCAGAGGCTTGGGGTCTATACTCAACCACAGTCTCAGAACAAACAAACAAACAAACAAACAAACAAACAAACAGTCTCAATCAACAAATGCTCAGTTTTACATATTGGCAAAAATAATAAAAACACAAAATACAAACTTGATGATCATGACCTTGATGATGATCCTCACTCAGTAAAGGACCTTGGAGTACTCATCTCCAACGATCTAAGTGCCAGAGCCCACTGCAACTACATAGCCAAGAAGGCATTAAGTGTTGTTAACCTAATCTTGTATAGCTTCTTCTCTGGTAACATTGTACTCTTAACCAGAGCATACAAAACATTTGCTAGACCGATTCTTGAATACAGCTCATCTGTCTGGAACCCACACTACATATCAGACATTAACACAATTGAGAATGTCCAGAGATATTTCACAAGTAGAGTATTACATTCCTCTGTTCACAACAGAATACCTTATGAAACCAGACTTGAAATTTTGGAACTTGAAAATTTAGAACTATGCCACCTTCGATCTGACCTAAGTGTAGCTCACAAAATTATCTGTCACAATGTCCTACCTGTTAACGACTACTTCAGCTTCAACCGCAATAATACACGAGCTCACAATAGATACAAACTTAATGTAAACCGCTCCAGACTTGATTGCAAAAAATTCGACTTCAACAACAGAGTGGTCAATGCCTGGAACACTTTACCTGACTCAGTAGTTTCTTCCCCAAACCCCAAAAACTTCAACCTCAGATTATCTACCATCGACCTCACCCCATTCCTAAGAGGTCGGTAAGGGGCGTGCATAAGCGCACAATCGTGCCTACCGTTCCTGTCCTAATGTACCACCTATATTCATACCTCTTTTACTCTTATTCATGCTTGTACTATTACATATATATTCAATCATGTTTTACTGTTTATACTTTGTTTATAATCATATATGCTTGACAAACAAACAAATAAACAAACAGTCCCAGCATTTGAGACATATTTTGGGTGTAGATCCAAGAACATCTGCTGCAACCGTTAGAGCTGAATTGAGAATTCATACAATTCATGCACTATCCAAAATTAGAGCATATAACTACTGCAAAGTCAATGAAATGGAGACTCCCCAAGTTATGTCTACTCGAGCAAATACAATTACAATCACAAATCTCCTGGATCACCAAAATAACAAATTTTGTATGAAGCTGTGGCCTCTTGCGTAACATGAGAACAATTCAAAAAAAGAGCTACCCAAAGAATTAAGGATATAGAAGCACAAAATGATATAGCTATCCTTAGTAAGGTGGGTAACTTGAAATGGCTGAGCAAATACAAACATACTTTTCAAGTAGACAGCTATTTGAAGTTACAACTGCCAAAACATCTTAGGGAGATATTTACGCGAGCGAGATTCAAACAGCTTGACACAATGGTCAGATATGGGAGATTCCATTCTATACCCTACAATGAGCGTCTCTGCATTTGCGGAGCGGCAGAGGTAGGAGACCTGGCTCACATCCTATTTGATTGTTGCTTGTATAAGGGAGTGAGAGACAGGTACCTTGGTCCATACACCAAACAAATAACCCATTGGGATCCCCATATCAAAACAACTTACTTTATGTGCAGCCAGAATCTGAAAATAACATTTAACACAGCACAGTATTTGAACAAAATGGTTCAGTTGAGATCTGTATACATGGGACTGATTGGGGTAGATTGTAAGGGTGACACTGAAATATAATTTTATGTCATTTTATTCTATTTTATATATTTATGTATTAAATTATATTGTATCTTATCCTATAATTATTGTATTTTACCCTACTCTTATTTTAAACTTTAAAAGAGCCGAGGTGGTGCAGCGGTTAGAGAGCAGTACTGCAGGCCACTTTAGCTGACTGTGATCATTTGAGTTCAGCTGTTCAAATCTCACCGGCTCAGGGTTGACTCAGCCTTCCATCCTTCCGAGGTAGGTAAAATGAGGACCCAGATTGTTGGGGGCAATGTAAATATATACATTAAGAGCTGAAGTGGTGCAGTGGTTAAATGCAGCCATTGCAGGCTGACTACTAGTTCAACAGTTCAGCTGTTCAAATCTCACTAGGCTCAAGGTTGACTCAGCCTTCCATCCTTCCGAGGTCGGTAAAATGAGGACCCAGATTGTTGGGGGCAATATGCTGAACTCTGTAAACCGCTTAGAGAGGGCTGTAAAGCACTATGAAGCGGTATATAAGAAAAGTGCTATTGCTATTGCTATACACTGCTTAATGGTGTAAACCGCTTAGAGAGTGCTTGCACTTTGAGGCGGTATATAAATATCACTAATAAATAAATAAAATAAACTGTTTGTATAAGATTTTATTGGTGATATGTGTTTGAACCTTGTGCTTTGATATGGCCTATAGCAGGGGTCAGCAACCCGCGGCTCTGGAGCCACTCTTGGGCCCTCTGCCACGGCTCCCTGCCCTTTAATGGGTTGGCTCTGCCACTCGCCCCTCATATTTCTTTTTTGGACTCCAGCTCGAAGCGGCAGGAAGCGAAGGCTGCCTTACACGCAAATGTGGCACGAAGGCAGGTACAGGGCCGCTTTGCTCCTGCACTCTCCTCCCTCCTCCTCCTCTCGTGACCCTCTGGTCAGCTGTGGATGAGCCAGGAGCGTGCACACGCATGGGGAGACCCTCCTTAAGCGAGCCACTGCCTGCCCCATGGGCGCCTTTCCTGAGCTTTGGTGCTCGCTTGAGGAGGGTCTCCTCCTCATGCGTGCGCATGCTCCCGGCTCAGCAACAGCCTGCCAGGGCATCGTGAGAGGGGGAGGAGGAAGACAAGAGTCGCTGGAGAGTGCAGGAGCGAAGTGGCCCTGTACCTGCTTCGCTGCACGTAAGGCAGCCTTCGCTTCCTACTGCTTCGGGCTGGAGTTCGTGCCCTCCGTGCTCGGCTGAAGAGCTGCTGGGGGTGGGGGATGACACGGCAAGGTGATGGCCGGAGCATTAGTGCAGGAGAGAAGCTGTGTCCTGTTAAGACCCTCCTTAAGCGAGCGGCCGCCCACCCCCCACGCACCTTTGTGGCACTTTGGCACTCACTTGAGGAGGGTCTCCCTGCACGTGCCCACACACCCGGCTCAGCCACAGCCGGCCAGGGGGTCACGAGAGGAGGGGGGAGGAGGAGAACGGTTGCCCAAAGAGAGGGGACACAGAGAGAGAGAGAGGGGGGGGCTGAGAGAGGGGAAGAGATGGAGAGAGACATGGGGGGGGAGAGGGGAAGATAGGAAGAGGGACAGAGACACAGAGATACAGAAAGAGGGGGGAGAGAGGGGGGAGAGGGGGAGAGACATAGAGAATGGTTTTGTGGCTGGGTAGGCATGGCTGGGGGGGTCATGTGACTGGGTGGGAGTGAGTGACATTGAGTTGGCCACGCCCACCCAGGTTTTGTGGCTCCCGGTGTGTGGTTTTTCTGTGGGAAATGGGTCCAAGTGGCTCTTTGAGTGTTTAAGGTTGCCGACCCCTAGCCTATAGGCTAATCAATAAAGCTATCATATCATATCATATCAAAAAATAAACTAGGTTAGTGTCATTTAATGTTTTCATGAAGTTTCCAGCTCTGCTTGAAATCTTGTACTGTGGCACAACACAAGAGAATTGCAGAGAGATTACAGCTATGTATTCTGACCATTTGCTATTATTGTGCTTGAACAATAGCTGTGCAAGAACTGTGCTGGTCATTATAATAATTTTTGTTCTGTTCTTTTAGTGATTTTCTAACGCTCCAGTTCATCCTCACCGTCAGTATTTTAACATAAATGTGTTAATCCTTTTGTAGAGAAGAGCGGGGAAAAGAGATTCATATAACATTTTGAAAGCATTCCAGCTAAATTTAGAATACGACCACTTTAAGAAATTGAAACTGCAGCAACTTTGGCCTGTAGCCACATGTCATCTGTTAGGCATACTGCAATTTTTTTCTACATTACTTGAATTAATTTTCTATCTCTATAGATAATGTTTCAATAAGTACACCATACAACTGGCTGGTAACTCTGTTTCCAGTGTGTCTAAGCATGACAGGAAGTATTCAAAATGGACTGTAATTAATATATATTTTGGTGTCATTTTTGTATAACTTGACATTTTTGGTGTTACGGCTGTTATTATGTTGTTATTGTCATCCTTGGGATGGTGACATTGTTCAGTGGGTGCCGTTCCTTCAAGAGCGGAGCATTGGAATTTCAATTTAATGTGTGCCATTGTATAATAATAATAATTTTTATTTTACAGTCACAGACCAAAATACAAATGCAACAACAACAACCCCCCAAAAAGAGAGAGAAAAATACAATCACAAACAATTAACACCAGAAGCCTTAGCTAAAGGGAATTACAACGTTCTCCTCTAATTGTTACAGCTCTTAAATTTTTTTTTGAAACCTGAGAAGTAATATAGGAGGAATCATCCCCTAGACCAGTGGTTCCCAAAGTGGGCGGTACTGCCCCCCAGGGGGCGGTGGGAACCCTTAGGGGGGCGGTGAGAGGCAAGGGTGGTGACAGGGGGGCGGTGAGAGGGACCAGGGGGGCGGTAGGTGGTAGATGGTTTGCCATGCTTTTGCACTTGAAGCTCCCTCGCGTTCCTCGCTCTTGTGTGCAGGGCAGCCCATTCTGAAAGAAAACACAAGATGTTTTCTTTCAGAATGGGCTGCCCTGCACACAAGAGCGTGGAATGCGACAGAGTTACAAGTGCTAAGTATGATGCCTGTCTCGCAGCCCGCCCAGCCCCCGCCCAGCCCCTGCCCCGCACGACTGGTCACCCCAAACTGCGTCCCACCGCGCGACTCCTACCTAGCACTTGAAGCTCTCTCGCGTTCCTTGCTCTTGTGTTCAGGGCAGCCCATTCTGAAAGAAATCGCGAGATATTTTCTTTCAGAATGGGCTGCCCTGCATCCAAGAGCGTGGAATGCGACTGAGTTACAAGTGCTAGGTATGATGCCAATCTTGCAGCCCGCCCAGCCCCTGCCAAGCCCCCGCCCAGGCTCCGCTCCGCTCTGTCCCACCCCGCCCCGCACGACTGGTCACCCCAAACTGCGTCCAACCATGCGACAGGTGTCCTACCTAACACTTGAAGCTCTCTCGCGTTCCTCGCTCTTGTGTGCAGGACAGCCCATTCTGAAAGAAAACGCGAGATGTTTTCTTTCAGAATGTGCTGCCCTGCATCCAAGAGCATGGAATGTGACGGAGTTACAAGTGCTAGGTACGGAGCATGGCACAGCAACGAGGGAAGCCGACCGCTCCCGAAGCTGCTCGGGCGAGCGCTCGTAGACCCACGGGAAGGCCCCATCGTGGAACCTGCGCATGTGTGGACTTTCCCGCCTGGCGTCCCTGTCACCTAGCAACCCGGCGCATGCAATTCAGTGGGCTCCCCTCTGGCATGGCGCACCCGGGGATCTCAGCCCAGCTGCCCCCCGACATCGATCCCACCAAGGTGCCTGTGGCCTGCGGCCGCCGAGACCTCCCCAAGCTCAATGAAGAGCTGCAGCACCCCGAGCTGCTGACGCAGCAGCCGGGCTTGATGGCGCTCTGTGACCTGGTGCACGACCCGGAGAACACTTACCAAGCCATCGGCCTGGGTGAGCAGCAGGGGCGGCCTGGCCACGGCTGGTGGGAGGGGAGGGAAGGGATGGAAGAAGGAAAGAAAAAAGAAAGAAAGAAAGAGAGAGGGAGGAAGGAAGACAGAAAGAAAGAGACAGAAAGATGGTAGGAAGGAAGGAAGCAAGATAGACAGAAAAAGAAAGGAGGGAGGGAAGAAGGAAAGAAAGAAAGAAAAAGAAAGATGGTAGAAAGGAAGGAGGACAGACAGAAAAAGAAAGGTGTGAGGGAAGAAGGAAAGAAAAAGAAAGAAAAAGAAAGGAAGAAAGAGGGAGGGAGGGAGGAAGACAGAGACAGAAAGAAAGATGGTAGGAAGGAAGGAAGACAGACAGAAAAAGAAAGAAGGGAGGGAAGAAGGAAAGAAAAAGGAAAGAAAGAAAGATGGTAGGTAGGTAGGAAGGAAGATGGTAGGAAAGAAGGAAGGAGGACAGACAGAAAAAGAAAGAAGGGAGGGAAGAAGGAAAGAAAAAGGAAAGAAAGAAAGAGCGAGGGAGGGAGGAAGGAAGGAAGGAAGGAAGACAGAAAGAAAGAGAAAGAAAGATGGTAGGAAGGAAGAAAGATAGACAGAAAAAGAAAGGAGTGAGGGAAGAAGGAAAGAAAAGAAAGAAAGAGAAAGAAAAATGGTAGGAAGGAAGGAAGGAAGATGGTAGGAAGGAAGGAAGGAGGACAGACAGAAAAAGAAAGGAGGGAGGGAAGAAGGAAAGAGAAAGGAAAGAGAAAAAGGAAGGAAGAAAGAAAGAGGGAGGGAGGGAGGGAGGAAGATAGACAGAAAGAAAGAAAGATGGTAGGTAGGAAGGAAGACAGACAGAAAAAGAAAGGAGAGAGGGAAGGGAATGGAGGGAAGAAGGAAAGAAAAAGGAAAGAAAGAGGGAGGGAAGAAGAAGAAGAAAGATGGTAGGAAGGAAGGAAGACAGAAAGAAAGAAAAAGATGGTAGGAAGGAAGGAAGAGAGATAGAAAGAAAGAAGAGATGGTAGGAAGGAAGACAGAAAGAAAGAAAGAAAAGGAAGAAAGAAAAAGAAAGATGGTAGGAAGAAAGACAGAAAGAAAAAGAAAGAAAGAAAGAAAGAAGGGGAAAGGTAGAGAAGAAAGAAAGAATGAAAGAAAGACTTATGACCACAATTGAGCCTAACATTTTGGTTGCTAAGCAAGAGCGTTAAGTGAGTTTCACCACACATTACAAGTTGACCACGCCCACCTGGTCACCTGACCACTAAGCCATGCCCACCTGAGGGGGTGGGGTGGGGGCGGTGAGGATGAGTTTGTAGCACCAAGGGGCAGTGGACTGAAAAAGTTTGGGAACCACTGCCCTAGACAATATAAGGCCAAATTACTAGCATTAGAACCAGAGGGATCAATTCCAAGAAGAGACAATAATTTAATTCTGGCTGTGTTATACATAGGGCAGTATGACAAGACATGTTCCACAGTTTCGACCTCAGCCCTATCACAGGGGCATAGTCGCTCACTAATCGGGATCATCTTGAATCGCCCGTCGAGTAGTGCTGAGGGCAAAACATTAAAACAGGCTAGGGAAAAGACTCTTTTATACTTGGGGATGGTTAAAGTATAGAAATATGAAGCCATCCTCAATCCATAATTATTAGAATGGCTGAAAATCAAAGGGGAGCAGGTTTTGTTGGCTCTGGATCTTAAATAATGCAAATCTATGTCCACAAGCCGTTGGACTACCCTAAACTGGGCTTCCTTGAGACCATAATCTCCCAGAGCATCCCCCGTAAAACCCAGCAAGTGGAGTTTCTTCATCAGCTCCCTCTCCCAATGAGAAATATGAGAGTCAGCAAACACCAGGGAAAGGTAGCTACCGGGGACTGCCAAAAAGAGCACCTGGAACCACCATTTAAAAGTGTTAATCCACGCAATGCATTCGACTGAACGAATGCCCAGTTCCAGGTACATCGAAGCAAATCCAACACAAGGAGGAAGACCCAGAAGTTTCCTAAGAAAAACAGCCTGGGTTCTTTCAATACAATCCTTGAAGCCTCGTATCCATATGGGAATTTTTAGATTTATTATTAGAGTTGGAAGGGACCTTGTAGGTCATCTAGTCCAACCCCCTGCTCAAGCAGGAGTTCCTACACCATTTGAGACAGATGGCAGTCCAGTCTCCTCTTGAAGGTTGCAAGTGTTGGGGCTCTCACAACCTCCGCTGGCAAGCTGTTCCACTGGTTGATCGCCGTCAGAAAGTTTCTCCTCACTTCCAGGTTGAATCTCTCCTTGGTCAGCTTCCATCCATTATTCCTTGTTTGGCTTTCTGGTGCTATAGAGAACAGCCTGCTCCCCTCCTCTCTGTGGCATCCCCTCAAATATTGGAACATTGCTATCATGTCACCCCTGGTCCTTCTCTTCGCCAGACTGGCCAAGCTCAGTTCCTGCAACCGCTCTTTGTATGTTTTATTTTCCAGACCCTTTATCATCCTGGTTGCTCTCTTCTGCACTTTCTCTAGGGTTTCAATGTCTTTTTTGTAGTGTGGTGACCAAAACTGGATGCAGTACTCTAGATGTGGTCTGACCAAGGCTTTATAGAGTGGTACTAGTACCTCTCTGGTCCTTGATATTATCCCTCTATTTATGCAGCTCAGGACTGCGTTGGCCTTTTTGGCTGCTGCTGCACACTGCTGGCTCATATTTAGTTGGCTGTCTACCAAGACTCCAAGATCCCTCTCGCAATCGCTGCTATTGAGTGTGGTTTCACCCAGTTTGTATGTGTATTTTTGATTGTTCTTACCTAGGTGTAGAATTTTACTTTTCTCCGTGTTAAATTTCATTTTATTGGTTTGGGCCCAGTGTTCGAGTCTGTCAAGGTCCCTCTGGATTTTGAGTCTGTCCTCTGGGGTGTTTGCTACTCCCGCCAGCTTGGTATCGTCTGCAAATTTGGTTAGTTCTCCTGCTATTCCCTCATCTAGGTCATTTATGAAGATATTAAAGAGTACTGGGCCTAGGACGGAACCTTGTGGTACGCCACTGCTTACTTCTCTCCATGTGGACTTAGAGCCATTGAGGACTACTCGTTGGGTATGGTTGGTCAGCCAGTTGTTAATCCATCTGGTTGTGTAGCTGTCTATCCCGCTTTTTTCTAGCTTATGAAGAAGTAGGTTGTGGTCTACTTTGTCAAATGCTTTGCTGAAGTCCAGGTATATTATGTCTACTGCATTTCGCTGGTCTACTAATTTGGTCACAGTGTTGAAAAATGAAATGAGGTTGGTTTGGCATGACTTGTTCTTAACAAATCCGTGTTGGCTGTTGGTTATTACTTGGTTTGTTTCTAGATGATGTGAGATCTGGTTTTTAATTATTTTTTCCAGTATTTTCCCAGGTATTGATGTTAGGCTGATTGGTCTGTAGTTTCCTGGGTCTGTTTTTTTACCTTTTTTGTAGATGGGGACCACATCAGCTCTTTTCCAGTCCTCAGGGAGTTCCCCTGTGTTCCAGGATTTGTGGAAGATGTGGTGCAATGGTTCCGAAATGACTTCTGCTAGTTCCTTTAGGACTCTGGGGTGTAATCCATCAGGTCCTGGTGCTTTGTATTCATTAAGTTCAGATAGGTGATCTCTTACTGTATTTTTGCTTAGGTTGAGTCTTGCTTCAAATCTGTTTTTTATATTTGTGTTGCTGGGTAGTTGAGCTGCAGTTTCCTTTTGTGTGAAGACTGATGCGAAGAATGTGTTCAGTAGCTCTGCTTTGTCTGTGTTGTCTGTTACTTCTTTGCCGTCTTCTCTCTTTAGTGGACCAACTGTTTCCTTGATTTTTTTCTTGTTGTTTATGTGTTGGAAGAAGCTTTTTTTGTTGTCTTTGACTTTTGTTGCGAGTCTTTGTTCATTCTGGGCCTTTGCTGTCCTGATTTTTTCTTTACAGATTCTGGCTGTCTGTTGGTACTCTGCCTTGGTTATGTGCCCATCTTTCCATTTTTTGTATTTATCTTTTTTTTCATTCAGTTTATCGGTGAGGTCTTTGTTTAGCCATGCTGGTTTCCTTTTGGATTTCTTGTTTTTCTTCCTCATCGGTATTGTGGTGTTCTGGGCTTTTAAGATCGTGTTTTTTAGGATCTCCCAGGCTTCTTGGGTTGTTTTACCCTTTAGTACTTTCATCCAAGGGAACTTCCCCAAGTTTTCTTCCAAATTCCATAAAGAGTTTGGGCCAAGGTTTTGGCTTTAAATATACGCAGAGCAGAAGGAATAAACTGGCCCCCTTGTGTAAAAAAGAATCTTATAATCTGCTGGTGGCTATAGGAGGCCGAATTCAGCACCTGGGTTCAATGTTTAGTCCAAGCACCAATATTCTGAAATTGAATACCTACCGTATTTTTCGGAGTATAAGACACACCTTAGTTTTGGGGGAGGAAAACAAGGAAAAAAGGTCTCTGCCTCCAAGCAATTTGCCAAACAGCAAACAGCAAACAGCAAACAGCAAAGAGCACAGATGATATACACTGTTTGCTGTGTATTTCTGTGCATGTGTGCCTGACCCATAGAAATAGCAAAGAATTGGAGAAATGTACATTATGCCAGAAAGTTTTCTTAAATGTAGTCACACTAACTCCTCCCAATTATTTAAATAGATCTACTCCAAGGTAAGTCAGGATTTAACTCTAATACTAAACAGGACACTGTTACATTTCAGACTATACTTGTACAGAGCTGTTAAAATTAATTAAAATTTCTGGAAGTATACATTATTTATATTATTTATATATATTATTTAAAAGAAGATACAATAGCACTAGGCCTCTTCAGAGCAAGCATTTATTTTAAAAAGCTTATTTTGTTAAGTTGTCTAGATTTTTACAGGGGTCTCCAACCTTGGCAACTTTAAGACTTGTGGACTTCAACTCCCAGAATTCCACAGCCAGCAAAGCTAACAAAGGTGGCTGTGGAATTCTGGGAGTTGAAGTCCACAAGTCTTAAAATTGCCAAGATTGGAGACCCCTGGCTCTAGAACAATAATAAAGCAGTCTTTAAAAAATGTCTAATAATTTGAACATTCTACAGACATTTATAGTTATTCACTTACCCCTTCTATCCAGTTCAGCAGAAAATAAAAATCTGTGTGTCTCTCCCAGCTATTTGCCTCTTTGCAGAGAGTTTCGCTAGTTTCACTTTCATTTTAGCACGTGGCAAATCAGCTGGGGATCGGGAAGCTGCTCAGGACTTGCTTGTCTTAACAGGCTGTTCCCTGTTTGCTGCAAACAGGTAAATTGCTGGAAGACAGAGGCCAAAGGGTGGGGGTGGGTGGGTGGGTGGGGGTGGGTGGGTGGGTGGGGCTACATTCAGTGTATAAGACACACTCAAGTTTTCACCCTCTTTTGGGGGGTAAAAAGGTGCGTCTTATACTCTGAAAAATTCGGTAAATACTTAAAATGGAAAACCTGCTTAACAACATTACCATTGATAGCCCAATTGTATAATTTCCGGGCTTGTCATAATTAATAGACAAATGGTTCTCAGCACAGTAGGACCCAAATGCAGAAAGTAAACTTTTTTAAACCAAGCCTTGATTGTGATAGAAGGACCACATCGTCAGCATAAAGAAGAGCCAAGGTGGCGCAGCGGTTAGAGGCAGTACTGCAGGCCACTTTAGATGACTGTGATCCGCAGGTCAGCGGTTGAAATCTCACCGGCTCAAGGTTGACTCAGCCTTCCATCCTTCCGAGGTAGGTAAAATGAGGACCCAGATTGTTGGGGGCAATATAAATATACATTGGTTACTGGTGTAAACCGCTTAGAGAGTGCTTGCACTGTGAGGCGGTATATAAATCTCACAAATAAATAAATAAATAAGCGGAATCTTCATATTTGACAACTTTGGGGCGTGGGACTCAATGCGTGCAATGTAAGAGGCCAGGTCGGATAAGAATAAATTAAACAAAAGAGGGGCCAGGACACAGCCCTGCCTAACTCTGCTCATAATCGGGATAGGATTTGAAAGTTCTCCCTGCAAGCCACACCTAACCTGAATAGAGGTCTGATTATACAAAGATCTAATTAGGAACAAAAGACGTCTGTCAATAGAACTTTTGTGCAATTTTGAGTGCCATTGTGTATACGGGTAAATGACAATAAAAGTTGCCTTATCTTAATTGTGTTTCTCTGTGTTCTGGATGTTCTCTGATCTGGTTTCCCATCCTCCAGAGGTTTAGCACATCTCTGGCTACACATCAAGTGCTCAATAATTCAATCCTGAGCTATAGATACAGGTAATCCTTGTTAACTGACTTGTTTGCAGTTACAAAAATGATGAAAAAGTCATGTTATGACCAGTATTCATATTTTTACAGCCTTTGCAGGTCTGTCAAGCAAAGGAAAGCTGAAGTCCAATCCTAAGCACTATCACGGTTTTACGAAGTTTCGCTTAACACCTGATTTTCTGGTCTCACTTGGGGGGGGGGTCACTAAAGAAGGACTCCCTGTATTTTCCACTATGGCAACAGTTGGGTTTAATCGCACCTTTTCCTTTCTTGCTTTCTTGCTTGTTTAGGTTTTGAACTTGGTTTTGCGATGTCAAGTCCCAATGCGCTTGTGTGCTGGGAAGCTCAGTTTGGCGATTTTCACAACACCGCCCAGTGCATCATTGACCAGTTCATCAGTTCTGGGCAAGCCAAGTGGGTCCGTCACAATGGAATCGTCCTTCTTTTGCCCCACGGAATGGAAGGAATGGTAGGCCTTCCGCCAATCTCAATAATACTTCCAGGTTGACAAGAAGCAATTCGTTTCCTTACTGAAGCTTTGAAATAATACATTTTTTTCCTACTACTTTGCCTTTCCTGTTTAAATACACTTTTAAAATATAGGAGGTTTTTAAGAAGAGACAGGACATCCCATTGTCTGAAATGGTATATAGGGTCTCCTGTTTGAATGTGAGGGTTGAACTGGAGGACCTCCAAGGTCCCTTACAACTCTGTTACTCTATTTTTCTGTTATTCTTTCTGTGGTCATGTGTATCCACCTCATGAAGCTCAAAGAGAGTCCAGAATACTGTAGGTATAGGTTCTCCTGCTTTGGGCAGGGGGTTGGTCTAGAAGACCTCCAAGGTCCCTTCCAACCCTATTATTCTGTGTTCCACCTGCTTGAAATAGGTTCATAGTACAGCAGGATTAGAAGAGGACTTTGAGGTCTTCTGGTCCAGCTCCCCTGCCTGGTTCAGGAATCCTCACACCTTCAATGGTTCTTCTGTAGTGTGGATAAAAATATTAGTGAAGAAGATGGCAAATGTTTTTAGGTGATTTAATATACACCCAAGAATAAGCCTCATTCATTCTAGTAAGTCTCGATGCTGAGAGATTTTATAGAGTTATAAAGCGTACCACACTTATAATATACACACATAGTAATGAGCTACTAAATCTGTGCAGCAGCCATCGGTGGTAAAGGCTACGGCTTCTAGTCAACTGTTTGAATCAAGTGATATAAATTCATGTCATGATTGAAGCAGGATTTCTACTGTTAAAACATCTTGCTGGACCAGCTTGTATATCATGCGGTCCTTTGTAGCTGTTGATTTTGTATTGCACTGTTGCCGGAGCAATTCTGCCCGAAATGGCAATTTTATTTGGATTTAGAGGGTAGATAATTAAACTTTTTTCCTTCAAATGCTGTAATTATCAGGGTCCAGAGCATTCGTCAGCCAGGCCGGAGAGGTTTCTTCAGATGAGTAATGATGATCCCGATGCATTCCCTGTAAGTAGGTTTATTGATTGATTCTCTGTCTCTTCCCCTGCCATTTCATCCTTGTTAATAATGTTTCCTATCAATCACTGGTTTTAGATCATCAATGATATTAATTGAACAGGCTTCCAAAAAAAGAAAAAGCCAATGTGTAAACTATCTAGTGGATTAAGCATACCAACTTTTGACAGTGGAAAGAAAATGCCTCTGCATATAGTCATTCTCCATCCTGGGGTGGAACCAGCCTTCAGGATGGATTGTCTTCAACCTATCAGCTTGAGGAACGAATCAGTCAATTTGCATGCTTGCAAGGATCCGCCTACTGTAATCCCAGATCTGACTCGTTCCATCAGAGGATAGGTCGTGGCAGGACTCCCTCCTGGAAAATATCATTAGTTTAGATTTAAAAAAAAGAAGAAGAGAAAAAGAACTACAAGAGATTAGATTTAAAGGAGAATAATTAGCAGCACAGTTGAACTCCGTTCTAATAGCCTTTTTCAGGGCTCGGCTTCGAACCATCAGTGCCTCCAGAGAAATCCAGGACGCAGACGGCAGGAGCGAGCAAGCTAAGCCTCTCTTCATTCCGGTAGAAAAATTCTGCCCAGTTTAAATTGCCTGCCATTACAGCGCGGAGGCGCGCGACAGCGCCAGAGGAAGCCAAGAGCTTTGCCCCCCTCCCTCCTCCTGCTTAAGAGCAGCGGTGGCAAAAGAAAAAGGTTGAACCGTGGTGACAACGGACGCGAGTCTAACAGGATGGGGAGCCCACTCCCAGGGAGTCATGGCACAAGGTCAGTGGTCGGAAGAGGAATCCTCCCATTCCATCAATTGGCTGGAGCTGAGACCAGTTTCCCTCGCTCTGAAGCAGTTCCATCACAGGATAGCGGGGACCAACGTTCTGGTGTTGATGGACAACATTTCCACAATGGCTCACATAAACAGACAGGGGGACACACGTTCTAGATCACTGCAAGCGGAGGCGATGAAACTAGGTTTGTGGGTGGAGATAAACCTTCTTTCATTAACTTCGGACCACATATCGAGGATGTCCAACACCCAAGCAGATTGGCTCAGCTGGGCGCAAGTGGATCAGACGGAATGAAGACTCAATCCGAACTTATTCCTCCAAATATCTCAGTGCTTCGGCCATCCCATAGTTGACCTCTTCGCCACCCCGAGCAACACACAAGTGCCAAGGTTCTTCTCACGCTTCCCAGCTCCAGGAGCGGACCAGGTGAATGCCCTTCAGAGCCAGTGGCCTCAGGGCCTTCTGTATGCCTTCCCACCACTGCCGGTGATACCGGAGTTAGTGCAGAAGATCTTGACGGAACAAGCGGAGATCATACTCGTGGCTCCTTTCTGGCCACGCCGCCCTTGGTTTGCAGACCTCCAAGCGCTCTCAGTCAGCCAGCTGTGGCGATTGCCTCCCTCAGCTGACATGTTATCACAGGGACCAATATACCATCCGAATCCGGCTTGGCTTCAACTGATTGCCTGGAAATTGAGAGGCACAACCTGCTGATACAGGAATACGATAGGAATGTCATCCTTATCATGCAGGCATCACATAGACCTTCCACCAATCACATTTATTCAGCTACGTGGAAATCTTTCTGCGACTGGTGTGCCAAGGAAGGCCTATCTTTTATTTATTTATTTATTTATTTATTTATTTATTTATTTATTTATTTATTTATTTATTTATTTATTTATTTATTTATTTATTTATTTATTTATTTATTTATTTATTTATTTATTTATTTATTTATTTATGAGTTCTTATAGGCCGCTCAATCCCGTGGGACTCACAACAGTACAGGCAGGGCTTACAACAGAGATTAGAACTACACATTAAAATAGCATCTAAACACATCATGTTACAATTTTAAAAAACCATTCAAACATGGGGGAGTCATCTCTTCACCCCGCCTGCCGGAAGAGCCATGTTTTTACTGCCTTGCGGAAGGCCAGTAGGGTGGGGATAGTCTGGATCTCTGGCGGGAGTTGGTTCCAGAGAGATGGGGCTCCCACAGAGAAAGCCCTCCCCCGTGGGCCTGCCAGCCGGCATTGTTTGGCAGACGGGACCCGGAGGAGGCCCTCTCTGTGGGACCTAACTGGTCGTAGGGAGGAATGTGGCAGGATGCGGTCCCGAAGGTAACCTGGCCCTGAGCCATGTAGGGCTTTAAAGGTCAAAACCAACACCTTGAATTGCGACCGGAGACTAATGGGCAACCAATGCAGCTGGCGGAGGATGGGTGTTACGTGGGTGTATCTCGGTACACCCACCACAGCTCGCGCAGCTGCATTCTGTACCAATTGTAGTCTCCGGATGCTCTTCAAGGGTAGCCCCATGTAGAGCCCGTTACAGTAGTCAAGCCGTGAGGTGACAAGGGCATGAGTGACTGTGAGCAAAGCCTCCCTCTCCAAGTAGGGTCGCAATTGGTGCACAAGACGGATCTGTGCAAAGGTCCCCCTAGCCACAGCTGAAAGATGTTGCTCCAATTTAAGCTGTGGATCTAGGAGGACACCCAAATTGCGAACCTGTTCTGAGGGAGTCAATTTTTCTCCCCCGAGAACCAAGGAGGGACAGTCGACATAGTCCTTGGGGGGCAATATCCAGAGCCACTCAGTCTTGTCTGGATTGAGCCTGAGTCTATTCACTCCCATCCAGACCCTCACATCGTCCAGGCAGCGGCACATTACATTAACTGCTTCACTGAACTGACACGGAGTGGAGATGTACAACTGGGTATCGTCAGCATATTGTTGATACTTCACCCCGTGTCGTCGGATGATCTCACCCAGCGGTTTCATGTAAATGTTGAACAGGATGGGCGAGAGGACCGAGCCCTGTGGCACCCCGCAAACCAGGGGCCTAGGGGCTGACCTCTGCCCTCCTGTCAACACCGACTGCGTCCTGTTGGAGAGGAAGGAGGAGAACCACCGAAGGACGGTGCCCCCCACTCCCACCTCCCCAAGACGACGCAGAAGGATACCATGGTCGATGGTATCGAAAGCCGCTGAGAGGTCAAGTAACACCAAGATGGAGGAGTGACCTCCATCTCGGGCTCGCCAGAGATCATCCATCAGAGCGACCAAAGCAGTCTCTGTACTGTAGCCACGCCTGAAGCCCGATTGAAAGGGATCTAGATAATCAGTATCCTCCAATAACCGCAGGAGTTGGAGCGACACCACTTTCTCAACAACTTTACCCACGAAGGGTAAGTTGGAGACTGGACGGAAGTTCTTTAAATCCGCTGGGTCCAGGGAAGGCTTCTTGAGGAGGGGCCTCACAAACGCAGCTTTTAAAGGCTGTGTGATGGACCCCTCTCTCAAAGATGCGATCACAACAGCCTGGAGCCAGCCCCGTGTCACCTCCCTCCTAGCCGAAACCAGCCAGGAGGGACACGGGTCCAATAAACAAGTGGAGGCGCTCATCGCTCCTATGGCCTTGTCTACATCCTCAGGAGTGATAGGCTCAAACTCCTCCCATATAATAGGACTAAGACTCGCCCCTGTCGTCTCGGCCTGCCCTGTCCAAATGGAGTCCAGGTCTGTCCGAATCTGAGTGACTTTATCCACCAGAAACTGAGAAAATTCCTCAGCTCTGCTCTGCAAGGGCTCTTCGCCCCCCTCCTTTGCAAGAAGGGAGCGCGTTACCCTAAACAGGGCGGCTGGGCGGGAGTCGGCGGACGCAATACGGGCGGAAAAATATGAACATTTTGCCGCCCGTATCGCCACTAAGTAAGACTTAATGCAAGTTCTTAAAAGTGTCCGGTCAGATTCAGCCTTACTAGCCCTCCATCGTCGCTCTTTAGGCGCTTCATCTCCCGGAGTTCCTCAGTAAACCAAGGAGCCCTCCTGGATCCGCTGCCACAGAGAGGCCGCAAAGGCGCAATCCAATCTAAAGCCCCTGTCGCTGCCCGGTTCCAGGCAGCCACTAGGGCCTCAGATGAATTGTGTACTAGGGATTCAGGTATTTCCCCAAGTTCCCTCTGAAATCCTTCGGATTCCATTAGTCGCCTGGGGCGGAACCACTTAATCGGTCCCGCCTCCTTGCGGTGGAGGAGTGGTGCCATGAAATCCAACCTCAGGAGGAAATGATCTGACCATGACAAGGGAACTGTGACTAAACCCCTCAGCCTCAGATCATCTCTCCACTGCCCCGAGAGAAACACAAGGTCAAGTGTGTGACCACCCTCATGAGTCGGACCCTGAACTACTTGGGTCAGGTCCATGGTTGTCATGGAAGCCATGAACTCCTGGACTGCCTCCGAGGTTTCGCCGGGAGATTGCAGGTTAAAGTCCCCCAGCACCATCAACCTGGGGAACTCAATCGCCAGCCCGGCTATCGCCTCGAGCAGTACAGGCAGGGCCTTCGCCACGCAGCTAGGAGGCAAGTACGTTAGCAGAAGGCCCACCTGTACCCCTAAGTCCAACTTCAGACTCACACCCAACAATCTCCGGGGCAGGGATCCTCCAAGGACATAGATTTTGGCGAGCTATAATAGCCACTCCTCCACCCCTTCCCTGGGGTCGCGGCTGATGCTGCACTGAGAATCCGTCTGGGCACATCTCGGAGAGGGGAACCCCCCCCTCCTGGCCCAGCCAGGTCTCAGTAATACATGCCAGGTCCGCCCCCTCTTCCAGGATTAAATCCCGAACAAGGGGGGCCTTGTTATTAATCGACCTGGCATTCAACAGCAGCAGCTTGAGCCCAGGGCCCTGACATCCCTGGTTACCAGGTACTCGGGCTGAGCTAGATGGAACCTGATCAGAGGGGCCAGAACAAGGAATTGCTTGTAAACAGCGAATTCTCGTTCCCCGAGAGTGGCCTACCCCTCTGCTCCCAGCATACCTGCCCCTCCCTGTAATGACCGTGATGCTCCCACTCTCTATCCCACCAGAGATCCCCTCCCCTCCCCCACTGGTCCTCCCCACTCCCGGCAGGCCATGCACTCCATTCGTACTGGGCCTGGGGTGGGGCCCAACCCCCCCTCCGCTTCTGTTTCCACACTCAGCGGAGGAGGGCAGGACCCCTGCCCCAGGCTCCCTCTTTCCCACAAGAATCATCTAGAAATCTTCAGTCACACTCCATTCAATCAACCCTGTACAGTTCACACTCAAGAACCATTCATCTATTCCCCCCCCCCCCCGAGGTAAGATAAAATATAAAACAGGCAAGGGTAAAAATCAGTTAAGATCACTTTGCACGTATGGGGAATACATAAATGCCGGTCTCCTAACTGGTCTGATAGATAATTCTTTCAGGTTTTAATCTAGCTCTTCCGCTCTTCCTCCTGATATTTACACCAAAGCTGGTAATAGTTCTTGGTGAAGTTTTTAAATTTCTCTGTAATTGTCCCCCGTTTCTCGTCACAGTATAGATGGTAACAGAGTTTTTAATAAATATAGTCCCCGCAGAGGTTCCAAAAATGTCACATAGTCCTCCAGTTTCACTCAGCCAGATCGCATCAGTCACAAAAGGCCTCATAATAGCAATAGCAATAGCACTTTTCTTATATACCGCTTCATAGTGCTTTACAGCACTCTCTAAGCGGTTTACAGAGTCCAGCATATTGCCCCCAACAATCTGGGTCCTCATTTTACCGACCTCGGAAGGATGGAAGGCTGAGTCAACCTTGAGCCTAGTGAGATTTGAACAGCTGAACTGTTGAACTAGCAGTCAGCCTGCAATGGCTGCATTTAACCACTGCACCACTTCAGCTCTTGGCTGAGGAAGGTCTTAAAATCAATCTCAGCTGGAGGCAATCTCGAGGAGACCAGGATGACGGTGGCAGAACTGCGCGGGAAACACCGCTCCAAACGGGAAAATGGCGACCACGGCCCAGATGATAGGCACCACTCCCAAGGTGGTAGCCCGCCAGTGCAGTTGGTAAAAGACATAAAAAGTCCCCCAAAACAGATAAATCCCGGGTCAAATTGATTTGGTCCAAAGGGGTCTCGCAGTAGCGTTGTCGGCAGCCACGCCGCCAAACAGAGAAAGAAAGTGCCGCAAAGATCACAAAAGCGGCAGCCGTTCCAATCCGAGGAGTCACTGGAGCCTCAGACCAGGTTAACCTCGGACTAGCCAGTCGTTTATTAGATTGGTACAAACCAATTGTGGAATTGCACGCCCCCGCACCGGCCGATGCTATCCCGTGATCTGGGGCCAGCCTGTACCTCGCTTCCACTCAGATCACCGTCCCGCAGAATGCCGGGCAAGATACAGGGCGTGTCAGAAAATGGGCAATGGTCCCACGTCTCCGACCGGCAGCGGGTCTCGACACCCGGCTTTTTAATCCACTGCCCTCCGGTTTCTTCTTCTACCCATACGGTACCTCTCGCCTTGCTTATACTCTCCGACGCCGTACTCGCTACCATAATGGCAGCCGTACTCTTGTAGTCTGGAACTCACACGTTCCCCCTGTCCTCACACCGGACAGATTTTTTCGCCTCGGTGTTCCTGGGGGGTGCCAAGATCTTCATTCATCTTCTCCCTACCCCAAAGTTGGAAAAATTGGGTTCGGGACTCCAGGGTTTCGAGATTGTGGGTTCGGGCGAGTGGAGCTCTGTTCTCCTCGCGCCCTTCTGTCGGAGGCTCCTCCTCCTCTCCTCATCTATCCCCTCTGCGAATTCCCTTACCCATGATTCTGAGATTTCTAAAACACGGACTAGACAGGGGCTTAGCTCCAAACACCCTTCGCAGACAGATAGCAGCTCTTTCTTCGGTCCTGTCGTGCGGACAGGGCGAATCTCTGTCCCAGCTGGAGCCTATATGTCGCTTCCTCAAGGGAGCAACTAACTTAAAGCCACCAACCATTCACCATTATCCCACTTGGAATCTACCACTAGTGCTGGCATCTCTAACGGGCGCTCCCTACGAACCGCTTCGGGAGGCCTCACTGAAACACCTGACACTTAAAGTGGCGTTCCTAGTGGCCATCACATTGGCACGCCACATCTCAGAATTGTCAGCGCTCTCAATTAGAAGAGATCTCTGCATCTTTCAGGCAAACAAGGAGCTGAAGTGGTGCAGTGGTTAAATGCAGCCATTGCAGGCTGACTGCTAGTTCAACAGTTCAGCTGTTCAAATCTCACTAGGCTCAAGGTTGACTCAGCCTTCCATCCTTCCGAGGTCGGTAAAATGAGGACCCAGATTGTTGGGGGCAATATGCTGAACTCTGTAAACCGCTTAGAGAGGGCTGTAAAGCACTATGAAGCGGTATATAAGAAAAGTGCTATTGCTATTGCTATTGCTATAAACAAGATCACTCTTCAGCTCGATCCTTCCTTCATTCCCAAGATGAACTCCACGTTCCATCGCTCCCAGGAGCTCATTCTTCCCTCCTTCTGCGCCCGGCCAGTGCATCGTTCGGAACACCACTGGCACGCCCTGGACGTGCACAGGGCGCTCAAGATCTACCTACACCGTACCAAGAATGTCAGGAAAACGGAGGCCCTCTTCATCGGGTTCCATCCTAGATCCCTCGGAGACCGGGCATCCTCGGCCACCATTGGGTGCTGGATCAGAACTACTATAGCCAAAGCCTACGAACTGGCCGCTCTTCCAGTTCCCGAGGGCATTACGGCTCATTCAACCAGGAGTGCAGCCACCTCGGCCGCCTGGAATACACAAGCATCCTTAGAAGAAGTCTGCCGGGCGGCTACATGGGCTCAACCATCCCAGTTCATTCGTCTCTATAAAATCGATACTTATGCTTCGGCAGATGTCGCTTTCGGCAGGAGAGTCTTACAACAAGTGATAGACATTTAGTAGAGCTCTACCCTCCCCTGGGACCTCTGCTTTGGTATGTCCCATGCTGAAGGCTGGTTCCACCCCAGGATGGAGAATAGGCGTTGAATACTCACCTGAATGCCTCTTCTCATCCGGTGGAACCAGCCTTCAGTTCCCTTTCCATTAGTTTAGCATGTATTATAGGTATCTTAGATTTTAGTGGAGTGTTTATCAGTATTAATTCAATTTGTATATTCTAAAACATAGTCAGGCAAGGGAGTCCATGCAGCCATTAATTAAGTGCTGAATTGCCATGCTCGAGTCTAGTCTTCAGGATTCGTCAGATCTGGGGTTACAGTAGGCGGATCCTTGCAAGCATGCAAATTGACTGACTCGTTCCTCAAGCTGATAGGTCGAGGACAACCCATCCTGAAGGCTGGTTCCACCGGATGAGAAAAGGCATTCAGGTGAGTATTCAACGCCTATTATAAGCTTCCTTTGCTAGGAAATCAATAAAATCATGACTAGGATCACCACATATAAATATAAATATAAATATAAATATAAATATAAATATAAATATAAATATAAAATGTGCATGGACAGATAGTGGGCCAATTAATACACATTATTTACCTGATGCAGGAATACAAAATACAGCAAACAAGACCTCATAGCTGTCAGGGTTCCAAATAGCATCCAAAATTAAATCAGAGTCCAAGGCAAAGTATTCCTCAAAGTTCCAATTTATTAATAGAGCCATGTTGGCACATCCGGGTGAAACCCGAATCTGAAATCTCTCGGGTTTCAGCACCCAGTTGAAAGTTCAAGTCCTTGCCCCCACACCCACAAGTCCATCATGTTATGCAATCTTCTATTGCCATGCTGGCAGAATCCACCAATCTCTTTCCGTGCAGGTGCAGAGACAAAGGATAACCTTGGCTTTCTAGAAAGAATTTGTTATGGCTACATACTAACAACCTCATACAATCCCCCCTCCCATTTTCCCACAATAGAAAATGCATAGTAGAATAGCATAAAGTACGGCAGGCCTAAGATCCCAAATAAAATGGCTTCGGCCTGACAATAGCCACCACTCAAATTATCTGATCTTAGCAGATTTGCCACGCGATCTACAATAGGTCACACAGAGCACATAATTTTAGTATTTTCAGTCATTACATTTATCCAGAGAAACATTGGCTGAAATATTCAGTTTTTAAAATATATCAGGGAAATTAACTATGGGTTTGCTCACCTTCCTAACAACTGGCACTTCAGAGGCAGGGAACCCCAAATATTGGAAATACATATATAGTTTCATGGCTGGTTGCTAAGAGTAGATTGGTCTTCCCTAGTGGGAACAGAGGACCGGGATTTAATCCTGGGTCCCAAGACTAAAGACCATATTTGTAGGGTCCCACTGTTTGTACACAAAATTGCTCCTAATTGGAAAAATGTCAGTTTATTTTCCTAACAAACCCTAAATTATTACATTGACATTAATCACAAGGGAGCACAACCTCAGATAAAGACACAAATGAAAGCACGAATCTTTGTCACAAGGAGCTGTGTTTCACTGCAACTGACAAATTCTGCTCTCCTGGTGCCTTTTGTGACGGTCCAAGGAGCATCTGAGGTTGCTCTGACTGAGATGGCTGCATTTCACCTGAAGACCCTCCCTTCCTGCCCGTCTCTAAGCCCTTAGGAAAATCAAACGGCTGGAGAAGATGGCCTGAAAGCCACGTCCGGCTTCCTAATACCTCTGATCCTGTCCCTCTCCAGCAATTCAAAGACGACTTTGAGGTTTCTCAGCTCTATGACTGCAATTGGATTGTGGTGAACTGCTCAACACCAGCCAGCTATTTCCACGTCCTCCGAAGGCAGATATTGTTGCCCTTCAGGAAACCGGTAAGTCGTGAAATGGTTGCGTTTGTCATTTATGCATCGCCTGTAATAGCACTGGCAATAGCACTTAGACTTATTTACTGCTTCACAGTGCTTTACAGCCCTCTCTAAGTGGTTTACAGAGTCAGCCTCTTGTCCCCCCCAATAATCTGGGTCCTCATTTTACCCCCCTCGGAAGGATGGAAGGCTGAGTCAACCTTGAGCCAGTCAGGATCGAACCGCTGGCAGCCGGCAGTCAGCAGAATTAACTGCATGACTGCATCCTAACCACTGCGCCACCACAGCACCACCATTGCATGCAAATTACCGATTGCAAGAGGTTGCATGAGTGAAGACCAGACTGATATCCCAGAAGTGACCTAAAGAATGGAAACAATGAGGACATTAGCATTAGCACTAGCAATAGCACTTAGACTTATATACCGCTTCATAGTGCTTTACAGCCCTCTCTAAGCGGTTTACAGAGTTCAGCATATTGCCCCCAACAATCTGGGTCCTCATTTTACCCATCTCAGAAGGATGGAAGGCTGAGTCAACCTTGAGCCAGTAAGATTTGAACAGCTGAACTTCTGAACTGCAGTGCTGCACTTTAACCACTGTGCCACCTTGGCTTATACTGAGATGGTGCAGTGGTTAAATGCAGCACTGCAGGCTACTGCTAGTTCAGCAGTTCAGCTGTTCAAATCTCACCGGCTCAAGGTTGACTCAGCCTTCCATCCTCCTGAGGTCGGTAAAATGAGGACCCAGATTGTTGGGGGCAATATGCTGAACTCTGTAAACCGCTTAGAAAGGGCTGTAAAGCTCTATGAAGCGGTATATAAGTCTAAGTGCTATTGCTAGTGCTATTGCTATACAGGTAGTTCTCAACTTACAACAATTTGTTTAGTGACCGTTCAAAGTTACAACAGCACTGAAAAAAGTCACTTGTGACCATTTTTCACACGACCGTTGCAGCGTCCCCTTGGTCACATGCTCAAAATTCAGACACTTGGCAACTGACTCCTATTTATGACGGTGTCAGTGTCTTGTGGTCACACGATCCCCTTTTGCGACCTTCTGACATGCAAAGTCAGTGGGGGGAACCAGATTCACTTAATAACCATGTCACTCACTTAACAACTGCAAGGATTCACTTAAGAACCATGGCAAGAAAAGTTATAAAGTGGGACAAAACTCACTTAACAAATGTCTCACTTAGCAACAGAAATGTTGGCTCAATTGTGGTCTTCCTATCTGGAAGTTATTTTTCTGCCCGTTTTGAATATTGATCTTTATCCGTACATTCGGATCTGGCTGCTTTCCCAGTTGATCCAGACTATAACGAATGGGTCAGGGATTCCAATGATCCGATTCTCAGAGATATTTTTGTGTTCTGCCTCACTTGGAGTTTTCTGAGGTCATTCTGGTAAATTGCAGCTTCCACATATTTTGGTGGAAACCGTTTGGAAATTTCCGTAAAACCTTGGGTTCATTTTTATTTTTTATTTTATTTTTTGTGGTGGTGGCTTTGATTCATGAAACGCACTTTGGGAGGTTTCTTTGAGCTATCTTTAAAAATAATTGAGCGGGCTGAAGTTGCAGAACTTTATTTAAGAGCAGGACCCAACTTAATCTAACTGATTAGCAGAGGGACATTTTCAGTAGGCTATTTCTGTTATGGCCTCACCCAGGACTTCCCTGATGATTTGCTTGTAAACAATTCAGCCTTTGATTCAATGCTTGTTTGAATATACTGGAAACTATGTACTGACTCTGGTGACAAACTCACATTTTAATCATTTTACAGCTAATTATCTTCACCCCTAAGTCATTGCTGAGACATCCTGAAGCAAAATCCAGCTTTGATGAAATGTTGCCAGGTAGATTTGCGTGTTTTGGAAACGTTTTGCTTGCTGTGACTTGCTTCTTCTTACACTGCATGGAATTATACTGCAGATGCCCCTTGTACAACAGGGGAGACAATCAGAACTTCTAGCTGTTCAGGCTTTCGGGCTGACCCTGCGGGATTTCCTGTCCCCTGCTCAAATCCTGTGCGTCTGCAGCCACAGGGAGAGCAGGGGGAGGAAAATAGCGACCCACCAAGATGCCTGAAGATAGGGCTCAGTTTTGCTGAAGCTGCTGGGAGGAACAAGAGTGGAATCCTGCCTGGATTCACTTGGGAGTCGGGTCTCCTTCAATACATCCTCTCTGACTGGACCATCCTACCCTGCCATGACCTAAGAGCTTAGCTTAGCTAAGCTAAGAGAGAAATCCTGTTCCTCCTCTGAAAGCCTCCTCTTTGTCGGTGTTCCGGCTTATGTTGGTTTGGGGCTATAAAAAATAAAAGGTGATCTCATGTATGTGGTGTAGGGTTAAATGAACATATCAGTATGTACCAGGGGTGAAATGCTACCGGTTCGGCCTGGTTTGGGCATACCGGTAGTGGCCGCCACCCATGGTTCGGAGAACCGGTAGTGGTCGCAGCATGAGGCTCCGCCCACCCGCCCAGATGTCACCATTTTCTTTTTTTTTAACCCTCTGCACATGCGCAAAGCGCGCGCTTCCCAACTGGTAGGGAAGGTAAGTAGATTTCACCGCTGGTATGTACGTAAAATTAAACAAACATACATATAAGCAATCTTACATGTATGCTTAACTGGGGTGGGTTCCAATTACCTTCGCCACTGGTTCGCATTGCAACATTTTGCGTGCACGCGCTCACTCCACTTGCGTGCACGCGCACGTCCCCTCGTGCAATTTGGCTTCCGCGCATGCTCCGTAGCATGAATCAGCCGGAAACACAGCTGAGGAGCTGATCAGCTGTGCTTCCGGCAAAGGAATAAAGGTCAGTATAAACCCAGGGGTGGGTGGGAGGGCCATTTTACAAGCAGCAAAACAGGAAAATACTTCCAAACAGTAAAAAATTCACTAAAAATTCAAAAAATAGATGGTGGCGCCCACGGACCGGCATCGGCCGATCCAGTTCAGTGACGTCACCAGCGGGTCACTACCGGTTTGGGCGATCCGGTCTGAACCGGGAGGAACCCATCCCTGATGCTTAATCTTACACACATAATTGGAGGTGGGAAATTTAAGATGTGTGTAATTCAACTCTCAGAATTCCCTAACCACTAAAAATACTGGTCAAGAAGGCACATACATATGGGCCATGATCTTGTAGAAATTGATTACTGGGAATCTGGACCAGCAGGATCTAACTTCATCCGCATACTAGCCTGATCCTCTGGGAAGAGTGCAGCTTCCTGCATTGTCCATTCCCTAAAACAAGGGTGTCACGGAGTGCTTAGATCTGGCCCGTGGGGCCGCTCTGGAAACAGCAAAGGACTGGCCCGCGGTGCCTCTGCCAGAGAAAATGGAGCTCCATTTTCACTGGCAGAGGGCTGCAGGAGGCTGTCGCAGCCAAATACGGAACTGGAGACAATGGATCCCCCAGCCCCTCCCAGGCCACCACAGGTGCCCCTGACACGAGTGACATCGAGCTGGCCATGCCCACCCCAGCCACGCCCACCTGGCCACTGAGATCAAACACAACCCTGATGCGGCCCTCAATGAAATCGAGTTTGACACCCCTGCCCTAGAACATCTCTGCAGAAAATCATGAATGTGGAATCAGAAGAATAAGGAATACTATTATTCCTCTTATTCTACGAATCACGTTAATGTTTCATCTTTGGGTTTTATAGTCCGACGTTGTGTGTTGTTCCTAGGTACCAAGTTTAAGCGTGTGATTGCAGAGGAAGGAGTTGCCGCTGAAACTCCTGGGGATGTGAATCGGGTGATTTTCTGTACTGGGAAGGTATATTATGATCTTGTTAAAGAAAGGAAAAATCAAGATCTGGAAAAAGCAGTGGCTATAATCAGATTGGAGCAGGTAAAACTTGTGCCGTAGAAGCTCTAGAACATTTGTTTTAGAAACAATTTTACATTTATGTGGTAATTAGAGTCAAACTTTGATTCTTTGATTAGTCAGACTCCAAACTCGGGTTTGGGTTTTTTTTTAGGAGTCCTTGGTGCTCTCTGAGCTTGGTTGTTTTCTTATAGGTAACATCAGCAATGCTATCTAGTTTGGATCATGAAATGTCTGCAAGAAAACAACCACGCTCAAAGACCACCAAGGATCCCACAGTTCTTTTCCTCCTCCCCCTCCTCCTCCTCCTCCTCCTCCTCCTCTTTCTAGCACTGATGATGTTTCCTAGTTGGGTCATGAAACATCTGCAAGAAAACAACAGAGAGCACCAAGGACTCCTCATTTCAACTCTGAGCTACAAATATTCTCCTTGATTTGATATTTTTTTTGCAGGAAAAATATCAGAAAAAAAGAATAGTAGTATTCTGTGTGTAGATTCCATCAGGTAATATTTTAATCTTGGCATCCATTGTCACAATCAGAACAGCTTCTATTTCAATGCACTATTTCAATGTACTAAAATAAAAGCTGTTCTGATTGTGACAGTGGATGCCAAGGTTAAAATAGTACCTGATGGAACCTAGTTTATCATGTAAATTACAAAGCCACCTTTCCTCCACAAAGTTTTAATAACATTATCGATCATTTGCATCATTATTGTGACTCTACTTGTCACTGGGATGTTTCACTACATTTCTTTCATTTGCAAGTTAAAAGCCCTGGTGTCTCCAATGGACGTTTGAATAAAAATGTCTTTCTTCTGCTTTATTTTGGTTTCATGATATTAGCCAGTAATGCATGGCACAGTAAAGGGTCCGAATGTTCTCATATTTACCTGGAAGTATTGCATGCTGTAGATTTTTTCTTAAAAAGTAATTGAGATGGGCTTTTGAATTGAGGTGCCTGTGAATCCTCCTTGGCCTAAACATAATAGTTGAAATTATTCCAGCAAATATATGCATAGTTCATGAACCAAGAACTATAATTTTTAATTATTATTATTTTGATATTTATCAAACGAGCCACTCAAATTTCATTCCATTAGGGAGCATTGGTATTGAAAACAAATGATACCAGTCATCTTCCTCTTAGAATACTGAGACCCCAAGTAGTTTAATTTTGGTGATGTAATTTCATAATAGTGAAATTTAAGAAATATATACCAAATGAAAGTAGCTACAAATATTTGCACTGATGCAAAACCCACAAGAAAAAACTGTACTTCAGCTATATAAAAGTAGTAAAACTGCTAACTGTAACTCCACAGTTGACTAATCTGATGCTGTTTGTGTGTGTGTGTGGGGGGAAAGTATTATTTCTCCTTGGATCAAGATGCAGGATCATTTCTTTACTCATCATTTGGAGTGCAAGGAGCCTTCTTCAAGTGATTCTGCCTATTATGTTTTACATGTGGGCTGCTGTCAGGCAGGAAGAATCAGATGTTAAATTCCAGTTAAGCTGATTCATTGCTCAAGCCTAGCCAACTAGACAAGATTCTAGCCAACTAGTGTTCAACACTAGATAAGAGTCAACGGAATTCAAGAGAGGTTGGACTTAGACCATTTATGGGAATGTAATGACTCTAGGCTGATGACTCTCTTGACTCTACCCCCCAGACTCTGCCTGCTCTTCTCCCACAACTACCAAGTTTTTAAACAAAAATCGTCACCAACATTCCTATTTTAATTTGCATTTTCATGCATGTTCTCACACTTACCATCCTAACAGGTGGAAGTTTGGAAGGATATAACAAATAACTGCACCATAATCCTCATATCTCTGCAAGAAATGCAGACCGAAATGCAGACAGCAAAATTAGATCGAATAAAACCGTTAAACCTCCCTGTTGGTGTGCATGGGAGACCCCGTAGTGAAGCATTTGGGGAATAAGATGTGCAGCTGCACAACGTGACATCTTTATATTTCAGAGGGTTCTTTGATGTTTTTTCTCTAGATCTCACCATTTCCATTTGATTTGCTAAAAGAGGAAATTGAGAAGTATGCTAAAGCTGAACTTGTCTGGTGCCAAGAAGAGCACAAGAACATAGGCTACTATGACTATGTCAAACCTCGTTTCCGGACCATCGTCAACCATACTCGACCTATATGGTAACAATGCTTGCATTGGATAACAGTGATCACCTGAAAATCATTTAGCACCAGGTGGTAAGCCTGGAATTTGCAGTGCATGGAGCATGTTCAGCCAGTAAGTTGCATTTCTTCTAAGCTGGATCGGTGGACCCCTATGGCATCTAAACAGACCACATGGGGGAATCTGCTTGGAGCACCGATCTACAGTAGAGATCGGAAAGATTTTTGGAAAACAGAGTGAAGAAATTTGAAAGACCACTTTGCTCACAGAGCTGGGTAAATGTTGGCTGAACTTCTAGTTGCCCATGTAAGATGTGGATGCTGTAGCAGACAGCTATTCGGGCTTGCTAGTTATCTCCTGTATAATCAACTGTTCATCAGAAATTATAGGGTTAGTAGTTATTATTACATCCACACCTACTTCAGAGAAATCTCTAACTTATTTCCTCTTGTATCTTAAGGTATGTTGGTCGTGAACCAGCTGCTGCTCCGGCCACAGGTAACAAAAACACTCACCTCGTTTCGCTCCGAAGATTTTTGGATACAGCCTTCAACCTGGAGGCCTTTGAAGGGAAGACATTTTGACCCTCGTCCTGGGTTCCCTTGCTCCATTATCTAGAATGTATGTATTTATGGAAGGAAGGCTGTCATCATAAAACCGCCGCCCTGAGTCCTTCGGGAGTTGGGCGGCATATAAGAATAACAAAATAAATAAATAAATAAATAAATAAAAAGGGAGTGAAAGCTAGTTGAGGGTTTCGGTTTTTTAGGCAAGGAAGTAGTCAGCACTTCAATTGTCAAACTAGCTGTATGTATGCTGTAAATGTTAGAAGTAACTTCTGATTCTGTTAATTTGGAATTTAATTAATCTGTTAATTTGGAATTTAAGAATTACAGCAATGCTACCTCTTAGCAGAGAGACAGCCAAGTAGCCCAAGTCTTGTGCTTTAAGACTGGACCAGTAGTTGCCAACGTTTCTAGTGATCTCTCCTTCTTTGTTAACTTCCTGTAGGTATAAACAGGATATAGATTTAGCCAAAATTCTGTTTTAGGTACCTAGATTACTCCTTAGGGTTGTGCTGAGAGAAAAGCATGCACTTACTGTGTGTGTCATCATCAGAATCCACAAAATCGGCAAAGGTTGTAAACGAAAAAGATGCAGAGGTAAGACAGATATATTAAAAATATGGTTGTGGAGGAACTCTGGTGTACTACCGTATATCAATACTTCATCTTGCAACCTAGCTTGCAATTTTCGATAAAAAGGGCCAAGAAAGCTGGCCAACATTATGTTGCCCTGTATATTGTAAAATATAACCACGGTGATAATCGTAAGAATAATAAAATAGGATGCATCAGAAATATTCTGCCAATATTTGACTCTGTGGCATCAAGTTGCCATTGACTCTTCTCAACCACATAGAAAGCTGAGATATGGCAAAGCATTTCAAAGGGAATGTCCGAATGCGGCGTAAATAACAGTGAGTCCATATATTTCACAAGAAAGATCATCTCAGTGGATCTTGAAATAGTTTCTGTCTTCCTTTCAGTAATAAATGCTCTTGTAGCTGGGAACTGAGCAAAATTATCCTAGAGATAAAAATTTGAAAGCATGTTTGTGGGTCGGAGCTTTCTGCTTTAAAAATAAATGTATCCAAGACATGAAAAGTACCGTATTTTTCGGAGTATAAGACGCACTGAAGTATAAGATGCACCTTAGTTTTGGGGGAGGAAAACAAGGAAAAAAGGCCTCTGCCTCCAAGCAATTTGCCAAACAGCAAACAGCACAGATGATATACACTGTTTGCTGTGTATTTCTGTGCATGTGTGCCTGACCCATAGAAATAGCAAAGAATTGGAGAAATGTACATTATGCCAGAAAGTTTTCTTAAATGTAGTCATGCTAACTCCTCCCAATTATTTAAATAGATCTACTCCAAGGTAACTAAACTCTAATACTAAACAGGACACTGTTACATTTCAGACTATACTAAGGTGACCAGACGTCCCGCTTTTGGCGGGACAGACACGCTTTTCAAGCGTGTGTCCCGCGTCCCGCATTCTTTTCAAAAAGTCCCGCTTTTTTTAAAAGAATGCGGAAACAGCGGGACGTCTGGTCACCTTAATAAGGGGAAGCAAAGGAGAGGTACCGCAAGTCGGGCAGAATTTCAGAGAGCCGTCTGCCTGCTGGGGAGAGGGGGAAGGGGGGCTGCTCCTCCTCTCCTTCCCCCGCCCCATCCCTAGCCCCGCCCTCAGAGGCGCCGCTGCTGTTGGGATGCGGGGGGAGGGACGAGGAGCCGGCGGCGCAAACAGCCCTTCCTCGTCCCCCTCCCCTTCCTTCCCCCTGTCGCCCCGCTGCCGCCGTTGCCCTGGGGCCGGGCGGGCGACCGGGAGACCGCGGCACTTGGATGCCTGCAGCTCGTGACAGGTAAGCTGCCGGCTGCCTCCTTTCCCCGTCTCCCGCCTCCCGTTCGTTGCTTGCCAGCCCGGCCGAAGGGGAGGCGGGAGGCGAGGAAAGGCCTCCCGAAGGGCTGCAAATGTCGGCGTCCAGGTGGGGGGGGAGGCGGGAGGCCTTTTCTCTCCTCCCGCCTGCCCTTCGGGAGCCCGCCTCCCCTTCGGGAGGCCTTTCCTCGCCTCCTGCCTCCCCTTCGGCCGGGCTGGCAAGCAACGAACGGGAGGCGGAGACGGGGAAAGGAGGCAGCCGGCAGCTTACCTGTCACGAGCTGCAGGCATCCAAGCGCCCTCCCGCCCCCCCCCCCCCCCCGGACGCCGACATTTGCTGTTTTGCCCTCTGCGCATGCGCAGAGGGCAAAACAAATGGCGGCGCCCAGGCGGGCCCGCCCCCCCCGTCCCGCTAAAACAAAAAAAAATCTGTTCACTTTAGACTATACTTATATAGAGCTGTTAAAATTAATAAAAATTTCTGAAAGTATTCATTATTCTCTATTATTTAAAAGAAGAGGCACTGGGCCTCTTCAGAGCAAGCATTTATTTTAAAAAGCTTCTTTATTTTGTTAAGTTGTCTAGATTTACAGGGGTCTCCAACCTTGGCAACTTTAAGACTTGTGGACTTCAACTCCCAGAATCCCACAGCCAGCAAGGCTAACAAAGGTGGCTGTGGAATTCTGGGAGTTGAAGTCCACAAGTCTTTAAATTGCCAAAGTTGGAGACCCCTGGCTCTAGAACAGGGGTGGCCAAACTATGGCTCTTTGAGGACCTGTGGACTTCAACTCCCAGAATTCCTGAGCCAGCCATGCATGGCCGGCTCAGGAATTCTGGGAGTTGAAGTCCACAGGTCCTCAAAGAGCCATAGTTTGGCCACCCCTGCTCTAGAACAATAATAAAGCAGTCTTTAAAAAATAAGTCAAATAATTTGAACATTCTACAGACATTTATAGTTATTCACTTACCCCCTTCTATCCAGTTCAGCAGAAAATAAAAATCTGTGTGTCTCTTCCAGCTATTTGCCTCTTTGCAAGCTGGTTTCACTTTCATTTTCCCACATGGCAAATCAGCTGTACCTCGGAAAGCTGCTACTGACTTTCTTGGCTTTACAGGCTCTTCCCTCTTTGCTGCAAACAGGTAAATTGCTGGAAGACAGAGGCCAAAGGGTGGGGGTGGCTGGGTGGGTGGGGCTACATTCGGTGTATAAGACACACCCAAGTTTTCACCCTCTTTTGGGGGGTAAAAATGTGCGTCTAATACTCCGAAAAATACGGTAAATATAAGATCTGGTTTATTTGTGGTTTTATGGCAGTCTCATCTTTATCCCTAACCAAGAGGGGGGGGAAATATCTCCGCTTTAGTAGACTCAGGATGCACCCGTTGCTTAATCAGCCCAACCCTAATCAGGGAACTGGGAATCACAGTGAGAAAGCTGAGAAATCCCATCGCATTTTGCCAATTGGATGGGTCTATAGCAGGGGGGGAGCCGGCTGCTTTTGCCACGGAACCCCTGAAAATAGGCATTGACAACCACGAAGTGAAACTTACGTTTATAGTAGCACCTGGCATGGAATGGCCACTAGTCTTGGGACTCGCATGGCTAAAAAAGTGGAATCCAAAAATAAATTGGGAGCAAGGCACCATAAAATTCCAAATGCTCACCAAAATATTGACCTCCATTATTGTTGTTATTATTACTATTCCATCTATAGTTTGATTTGACTTGAAGTCTTTGCAGTTTAATCCTGGGAGAATTGCGAGACAGAGAACATCTTTTGAACAAACTTAGTTTTATTTTTTATACCAACATAACTACACTGAAGTTAATAGGTTTGCCGGGTGTTACTTTTCTGAACCTTCAGTCCATTTTAAAGAAAACTTACGAATGAGTAGAAAATTAGTAGAAAGCATCCTTTGTCTGTGTTTTATTTTTAAAAACTTTCCGAATTCTTCATGATTCTTCATTTCTCAGTTGTCAACTCACAATCTTTTAAAAACCATCCCAAATGTCATCTTTCTAGGCAGTCTAGGTGTCACAGCATCCTGACATGTTTCTACACAGAAGACTGTGGGGGGGGGGGGATTCTATGAGGGAGAAACGTTAGCGATAACACATTCTTGGTTACTTCTCCAAGGTCATCCTTTGTCCAACACCTGCTGGATGCTGGGAGGAGAGATTGTCACGCTGGCAGAAGATGAGTGGCCAACTTGACCCAGTTGGGGATGGGGGGAAAGGGGTGCCAACTTCCTACCGGGTGGGAACTTGGGAGGAAAGTTAGATTTGGGTTTCTCCATGTAGTGCCAACATGGTCTCCACATTAAATTGGAACTTTGGTGAACTGATTGCCTTGGACTCTGATTTCTGCTCGAGTGCTATTTGGAACCGTGACATTAGGAGCCCATTAATCTGTTTTTGGTAATTATGCACAGATTTCTTTTACCCAGTCATACAGGCACACAAATTAATTCATGTTTTATGTGCATAAATGGAACTATGGTTCAGTTCTCTGTATCATTTGTTGGCCTTTCTTCTAAAATGAGACTAAAGCTAGGCCTGTTGATGGAAATTCAGGGAAGAGACTGGATGGGTTTCTTCAAGGGTGATTCCTTGCACCACAAATGATCCTGTCTTGTGCCTGGGTAAACTTTCAAGTGAGAAAAGTCAAACATTGCACCGGACTAGAGTATTTTAAGATTCTTCCTTGGGAGAGAGAGATACTGATCCTGAATAGCCCCAAAGGTGCTTTTTCCAGAAGGCACTGTACTTGCTTGGTTCAGAAATGAAGCAGCTTCTTGGCTGAGAAGCAAAATGTTTTCAAAGAAAAAACCCCAAGAAAATCCATTTCCATTCTGGGAAAAAGCACCTTTGGGACAACCGTGACCTGGATCATGAATAGATCTCCATAGATCATGAATAGCTTCACATTTAGAAGCATGGAAATATGCTGGAGATTCTTGGTGATCCTATTCCGCACAGGAAAGGAAAACCTTCTTCATAAACTCTGCTAATTCAATAGAAATGTGCAGGGTATGAGTAGATTGTCATCAATACAAAGCATACCTTACAGTGTTGGCAAAGTCCTAGTAGTAATGCAAGACGCTCTGTCAAATTCGTTGCTACAGCTAATGACATGTCATGAAAGGAGATAAAACAAGTCATTTTATTGCCATATTCAGGAGAGATCGTTATGCTTGCAATTCAGCACTGGAAGTCTCCCTTCCTATACTACCCTCTATGAATCTCTGCTACCTAGAATACGATCGTTCTGGATTGATATGAGAAACGGGTGACTTCGAATCTTTCAAGTATTTGAAGTAGGGAGCGGGATGCAATCGTTTTATTTTATTCATATGTTATTGAATTTATTTGCCACCCATCTCGTAGCAAACAGCTCTCTCTATACTCTCTATATACAGTGGTACCTCGAGATACGAGTGCCCTAACATACGAGATATTTGAGATACGAGCTGTCGAGTGAGCGAAGTTTTGCTTTGAAATACGAGCAACATTTGAGATACGAGGAACGGCCGGCTGCACACGACCCACTCATTTCCGCAACATTCTGAAAGGGAGGAAACCTTCAGCCAGATTTGAATATCAAAGATAATTTTCCCCCTTTAGCTTAGCCATCGTGGCGTCCATAGGGCTCTTGGGGGGGGGGGAGGCAGAGAGAAAGGAAAGGAAGGAAGGAAAGGGAAAAAGAATGGACCTGAAAGGAAGAGAGGGGGGGAACTCTCTCTCTCTCTCTCTCTCTCTCTCTCTCTCTCTCTCTCTCTCTCTCTCTCTCACACACACACACACACACACACACACACACACACACCCCTAGCAGCCAGCCAGCCAGCCAGCCTGGGGGCTGGAACGGATTAATGGCATTTCAATTAATTTCAATGGGGAAAATTGCTTTGAGATACGAGCAAATTGACATACGAGCAAGGTTACAGAACGAATTAAACTCGTATCTCGAGGTACCACTGTAGCAGGAATGCAGTAGAAAGGCGGTTCTCGGGAAGCTTCAACTAAGCAATGCAATACAGCTTTGATCATCCCTCTCCCCCCGTGGTCACCGGATGATTCAAGAAGGTGAGGAACACTTCAAAAGATCAAGAGGAGCATGAAAAGCACAAGGACAAAAAGGCTCTAAATAATTAGATATAAAACAGATGATTAGTGATTAGTGAATGGGAGACCGTACTGTTTTGGCATCAAGATAGAAAAGGAGCCCCCCCCTTTTTTGCCTTCCTTCGTGAGAAACGAGCTTTTTAAAAAACAAAACAGAATAAAACTTCAGTAGGCGTTTAAGACTGCCTCTCGAGCTTCTTGGCAAAGAGGGTCCAACTTTCCATCTCCTCCTGAGAGAAAGAGCAAGAGGGGGTGGTAATTAATAGATCGAAATTCATAGCACATCAATGGATCCTGATTTGTTGCATTTCTTAGCCATGAGTATATGGCGCGTACCTCTGAGATACTCGAGCCCATGTCAATGCCATTGGCACTTACCGAAATCTAAATCATTAATGTTGCACTGGAAGATGGTCTCTCCGTTCACAATCAGCTGCACATCATTCCAATCGGGAATTTGCTCGAGAACAATTTGATGCCCGTCTTCTTTTAACACAGCTGCAGAAAAAGTAGAGCAGGCAGAAAACGGGGTTCGTTCCCAAAGCTGTTGACGCCCACAGTACATGAATTCCAGTAACATCTGGAGCACCACTGGAACACCTTCATCGACATTGACAAATTCACCACCAGTCAATTGCAAAAGGCAGCTTGACTCAACATAGCTTCCACCCTGTGATGATACTTCTATCTCCATCACACAACCACATCTGCCTATCCAGGGTCCTTGGAAGGACTCGATAGGTGCCCAATCCAATCTAGACATCTGATTGACTGTGTGACAAAACAATGATAGAGCCTTATTTTTCTCACCCTGGGCCAACTCCTTTAAGTCTCACCCATTAATTTGCTTTTTCTAAATTAAAGACTCAACAAAATGTGTCTTCATTGGAGAGTTGTGTGACTCTCAGAAAATCCTCGTTGCTTCCTATCTGAGCTGGAAAAAGAGAAAGTCTGTTCGTGGTTTCTCCCATGCCAAGTTAAACAGGTTTTAAATATGTCTGTCTTATTCATAGTTGATACGTTACAGAGAACTATGGTTTGTGTACCTGCTTATTTGTTTATTTTTCTGCCTAGTCAAATAATTTTAAAAACAGGTTCACGCAGCAAAGACAAAACCAAACAAAGCAGATTTTTTTTAAAAAAAGCAGGCACTTTGAGGGTCTCACCCTGAAATAGACCTTTGTTTAGACATCGTCAGGAGTTAACTTGACTTTCTATCCTCAGCCTTTAAGGACTCTTAATTTTTACTCCAGGTATTGTAGATTTCTGTTCCTCTAGCAACTGGGCAAGAAACTGAATTAGAAGGCAAAGTTGCTGACACAATACAGATAAATAAATTGCCGGATATGGTATTTTCTCTTTAATTTTGGGGGATGTGAACATACAAGTTTTTGGAGAGGCAGACATAATGTTTTCCTTCTTTGGAGAACTTCACAATCCCGGGAACTTTTATCTGCCGGTGTGGGTCCACTTCAGCCTTTCTCTACAAGCCAGCTGTGACTTCCCTCTGCCCCCTAGTCCTGAGGCTGAATTTTAATTTAGCTTCTTGATGAATGACAGGAAGTTTCACCAGCAAGAAGTCCGGTTAATTAGGCTCTTGAAGTTTGGGCAAATGTTTCCCTAGACCTGGAGAGATGGATGTCTAAGATGTTCTTAGTGCTTTCTGGAGAGACTTAATGGGCTTGTGCAATTAGCAGAATGCAAAAAATAAACTCTTCCCCCTGCGCTGCCACTTCTCCCTGTCTTGTGACATTTTTCTATTCTGCTTTCCCCAAAATAATGATAATAACAACAAGAAGAAATATATATTGGATTATCTAGAGAGTGCCAGTAGAGATAACCCCCCCCCCGGCATTGATGACACAGACACAGACATATACATACGTACGTACATACATACATACATGCATACATATATTGATTTTTATATATTCCTTGATAAAATTTCAGGTTGGGCATGAGCTGGTATTCTTGTTCAGAGTCTACATCTGCCCTATCGGCCCATTTATGTATAAATCAAGTATTACCAAAAAATCCATAAATGTCCACAATGTTTTATATAAAAAAAGCCAAATCAGCTCCCTCATTATATTATCTTATATTTGTATGTAAATCATATCATTTTGCATTTGGATATGTATATTAACACATGTAATTTCTATGCTACTGCAGAGGTTCTGGTTTCACTATCCTGGTTACAGAAAATACTGTGGGCAATTCTGCCCCTAAAAATTATCTTACGAGCTGGGATACGTGAACATGCAGCCAACTAACATAACCATGAACCTTGGCCTATCTGCCAATTAAGTTTTCTGTTATTACTAAAGGTCTAATTAGATCATCCAGTGGGAGCCGTAATCGAATTTCCCATTTCCTTTGCAGGACAAATGAAGCTGTGTTAGGCAGTAAGTATCCTTACTGTAACCAGGATACAGTAAAAACTACAGAAGTTGTGGGTGCCTTACAAATAACGAGGAAAGAACTGAGAAAGAATTGAACTCCTTCCGGTGTACCAGTTTCCTCATCCTAACCGTTCACTTCCCAGAAGAGCAACAAAGATGATTAGGAGGCTAAAACATATAAAGAACGGTTGTTGGAATTGGGTATGTCTAGTCTGATGAAAAGAAGGACTAGGGGAGACATGATAGCAGTGTTCCAATATCTCAGGGGTTGCCACAAAGAAGAGGGAGTCAAACTATTCTCCAAAGCACCTGAGGGTAGGACAAGCAGCAATGGGTGGAAACTAAACAAGGAGAGAAGCAACGTAGAACTAAGGAGGCATTTCCTGACAGTTAGAACAATTCACCAGTGGAACGACTTGCCTCCAGAAGTTGTGAATTCTCCAACACTGGAAGTTTTAAAGAAGAGATTGGACTGAAAGAGATTGTCTGAAAGGGTGTAGGGTTTCCTGTTTAAGCAGGAGGTTGGACTAGAAGACCTCCAAGGTCCCTTCCAATTCTATTCTATTCTATTCTATTCTATTCTATTCTATTCTATTCTATTCTATTCTATTCTATTCTATTCTATTCTATTCTATTCTATTCTATTCTATTCCATTCCATTCCATTCCATTCCAACCCATCCCATCCCATCCCATCCCATCCCATCCCATCCCATCTCATCCCATTCATGTTATGGGTTCCTTGGGAATAAAACTAAGCAGATACAGATTGTGTAAAAACTGTGTATTCTTATAAGAAAAGGCATGGATTTTTCCGTATAAATGAAGTGAGGAAATGGGCAGTAAGTGTTGGCTTTGACTTTGAGCGGTTATCATATAAAAAGGTGAACAAGAGCCACAGTCTTCGGCATAATAGGCCATTTGTTTTCAAAGTGCATCAGCAAGAAGGATTAGAAAATGAAGTCTTCTTTGAATCAAGTCAAAAATGACTTAGAACATAGAATCACAGAGCTGAAAGGGACCTCAGAGGTCTTCTAGTCTAACTTCATGGACATGTCATCCATGTAGCTTCCTTGATAATGACACAGAAGCATTTATATCTTCTACATTAATTTCTGGAAAGTTTCCCAATCTCAGTCTACAATTTATGGTGATTTCCCTTCTATGCTTTAACTAGTTTCAACCCTGTTTAGCTTTGTAAGTTCAGCCAAGTAGGTTGACGTAGGTTGTATGGAAAGAAGAACTGTTCAAATGAACTTTCCTCTCGTGATCCCGCAGAGCAATTGTTTTCTTTGCTAGCAACACCTTTGAGATTAAACCCACTCACTCACCTAGGACTAACTCTCCTCGAACCCAATAAATAAGACCCTCCTGAACATACGTTTGTTTGGGGATTTTCACCTAGGATGCCCCATGCATTGTTTGACACAGGTGTTTTGTGGAAGATACAAATATATATTTGCATATCTTTGTGTTCATAACAACTGCCTTCTGTCCAGTATTAAAAGCATTCACAAAGCACACCATAATGACATGCAAGATGCTCAGATGGTTTGTAATTCAAAAAGAAAATGGCTTTCTTGTTCTCACAGACAGCAGAAAGTTGTAAGCTTTTCTGAAGTGTTCATCTTCTTATCAAACAGAACAGAGCAGAAAACAGTATAAAGTCTCCCCCCAAAGTAAGCGAAAACTTTAGTAACAATAATAAAATCCCTACCACAGTTGTTTTCCATCAGAAGAGAAGAGAATTCCATGCACATTCCTTTCTTGAAGTCGAGGTGACGCAGTGGTTAGAGTGCAGCACTGCAGGCTACTTCAGCTGACTGCTAGCTGCAGTTCAGCTGTTCAAATCTCACCAGCTCAAGGTTGACTCAGCCTTCCATCCTTCTGAGGTTGGTAAAATGGGGACCCAGATTGTTGGGGGCAAGATGCTGAACTCTGTAAACCGCTTAGAGAGGGCTGTAAAGCACTGTGAAGCGGTATATAAGTCTAAGTGCTATTGCTATTGCTATTCTTAATTTATTGGGTTTAGTACATTGTTCAGGGGAAAGCATTTCTCTCAGTAGGAAAAAAAGTTTGTTGGAAGAACATAGAACATAACAGAATAACAGAGTTGGAAGGGATCTTGGAGGTCTTCTAGTCCATTCCCTGCTTGACCAAGAGACCCTATACTATTTCAGACAAGTGGCTGTCCAGTCTCTTCTTAAAACCCTCCAGTGATGGAGCACCTACAGCGTGCACTTCCGAACCGGTAGGAAAGGTAAGTAGATTTCACCACTGGACTCTTCAAGAGAAAACAAAGGAAGTCCAAGCAGCTTTGGGACAACCATTACTGTGTACTGGGCTTCAGCAGGCAAGAAACAGACCACAATAGATACAACAACATTTATTGACTGAAAACTGGAACTGAGGAACTGCAGGCAAATCCCTGTAATTTATACTCTGGGCCCACAGGGCCTTAACCAATCATAATACTTGAAAAAGCCCGCCCAAATATGAATGTTCTAAGTTTCCCTCCAAAACAGTTGGAGTTAACAGTTAGGGTCATCTAAAAGTTAGTTTCACTTTAGCAGGACTTAACACAACTATATATATTCAATACATAACAATCATGACCTGGATGACTGAGAATCTCCATACACTGTTCTTCTCTCAGCAAGAAGCAAGTGGGTGTCACGCACCTTGCATGCCCTCCAGGAGAAAAGTCCTGTGCTCCACCACCCCGCAGCTTCGATAAGGCCCATATCTGAGGGTCACCAGAGCGTTCTTTGGCATTGCTGGGCCAGCTATAAGACTCCTAAGGAATGAGGAAGCAAACTGAGCGTGGAGCTGAAACACGTTCTTCTCTGCTGCCTAGGAAGCTCTGGTGGCTTTGACATCACCCACAGTAGCCATGGCAAAGCTTGTCGTTTCCTTAGGGATGCAGTGTCACAAAGGGAAAACAATGTTGGTGCTCAATTCTGTGGCACTTCATTTGCAGGGAGGGAGGGAGGGAGGGAGAGATTCTGCAGAACTTCGAACTGGCACATTGGTGGGGTTTTGATGACTTGGTGAAGGTGTGTAGACTTTTGTCATGTGCTCCAACTACAGTCATTTCCCTAATGATATGGGTACTAAAAACACCTCCGTTGGATTCATAATACCATAATTTGGCTTTTAGATGAGAGCCTGGTGTGAATTCAGCCAGTCTATTCTCTGAACTGTAGCTCAGCATTGTAGTGAACCACAATAAGGTGGGTCCTTTCACCTGAAGCTTCATAGGACTGAACGGACCTCTACAAATTTTTATTTATCAAATGTATTGGCTGCCCATCTTATCACGGGCTAGTTTCATCTGGGGATCTTATGGTTCCTCTTCAACTGCAAGAGAGAGGCTCTCTCCAGTCCCTTAAGGCTTATGTTAATATTGGCTGCCAAGACTGATAAGGTTAGGCAAGTATCCCACCATTCTCTCCCCAGATCGGCTACAGGACCACAGCTGAGACCACAGGAAAGAAGTGAGGTTGGAATTGGAGAAGAGAGGGACATTTTACTTGGTCTTCTACTCCAGCATTGGGAGACATCTGGAAGGAAGTAACTTGCATCTGTCACCGGCCCCAGATCCAATATGAGATTTGGTGGCAAGTTAACCAAATTTGTAGGACTTACAGAGGATGAAAAGGGAAGCATTGGTCTTGCAGAATCTCTTTACTTCCATCCCCACTCTTATTTTGGGGGAGAAGGGATCCCATTCATTAAAAAAAAAGAAACCAGTCACTTTGTTGTTGAACTCTGCCAATCCACTCCTGGTCTTTCATCCTGTGGGTTCCGCCCTCTGGACTATCCTGCTCCCTCCAGGTGAGATCTTCACCTGCGCTTTTGGCCTTCTAAAAGGCCTTGAAGACAGGGCTGTGCCAATTAGACTGGGACCCCAACGGGGGTGCGGCAGTTGGGAGGTGTCTGATGGAGTGGAGAAACTCCCCCCTCTTCTCCCTATGCACTTGGCTCCTTCGCTCTCCACATGGGTCAGTTTTATTTTAACTGAATTGTAAATTCCTATTTGAATTTTAAATTTCCTATTATTTCTATTTATCTAGGTGCATTCTAGAAGGCCTAAAATCACCTCTGGTGAGAAAGGTTCAATAAAGTTCAATAAATAAATACAAGGTCAATAAATAAAAATAAAGAAATAAAGAAATAAAAAATAGAAAAATAGAAAAATAAATAAATAAATAAACAAACAAACAAACAAACAAATAAATAAATAAACAAATAAATAAAATATTAGCCCATATTAGGTATGAATGAGGTACATAGAGAGCTAGTGTGCAGGTCATAGATTGCCCTCTTTGGTGGAAATGGTTGATTGATTGATTATGTGCCATCCAGTTGGATGTTGACTCTTTGCAACTACATCAATAGATTCCCCCCCCCCAGCAAGATGGGTGTCCAGTTTGGCTTGAGACAAGCTTGAACAAGCGAGGCTAAAACACACACTTGGTTCAGAATAAAACCCACCACCATTCTTGTTGTTTTAAATTTTGCTTTTTATTCACTACTCCTTTGCCATCAACAATAAATGGGCTCTAAATTCTTAGTGTATACAATGTGCCATGAACTTCAAAACTGACAATGGGAACAATTTGATACCTGGGAACTCACAATCTGTAGCTCATACTAACCACAGAGGCTATCGAAATACACATTTAGATTTGGCATCAATCAATACTATGTTATAAAAATAAAATATTACTAAAATATTGATTTTAATGTAGCACACAGTATAAAAAGTTGGGATATATTGTCACCTTCTTGCTACATCATAACTCTATCAAGTCACCTGAATACAGTTCTTATAGCTAACCTGCCTAAATCCATATAGCCATAAGAGGATCAAAAACAACTCTTTTCTTTCATCTAAAGATCATCTTTTTTTTTAGCCCAGATACTCTCTTAAAAAAAATTAAGCAACATCTCTCTCTCCTGTGTGCTGATTCATATACAGTACTTACCTGCCCAAAATGTTACTGTTGTATTGGATCAAACCAGATGGGAAATTGACTAATGAATGTGATTAACCCGTCTACTTTTGTTCAGCATACAAAAATAGCTTTGGGATGCAAGAGCTGGATTGCAACGCAGGGGGGAAAATAACCCTTGCTCACATACCTCACCATAAATATTCTCCACTGGGAGGAAGAAAACAAAAATCAGAAAACTTATAGATGCCAATAAAGTGCTTGGTTTATGTGTGCATTCAATATATATTGCATAAATATGTAAACGTTTTTATAAATGAAAAAATCGCAGCTGTGAAAACTGAGAAGAGTTAAAATTCACTGACTGTTTTGATGCTTCCACAACCCAACCTACCAAGATACCCAACTTGGGCTTTGCTGGTGGACCCATCAAAGCTCCTTCAAAAAACTTTTTTTTGTCTTTTATCCTTCTGCAAGGAGCTTTGGGCAAAACTCATGGGCGCTCCAATGGGACATGTTCAGTGGGTTTAAAGACTAGTCCAAAATCACTTAGTTGGGTGGGTGTAATTATGTTGATGGAAAGCTAGACTTGCTTACTGTGCTGCTGTTCTGTCTATATTGTGTCACCACCAACCTGCTAGGGATGGAGAATTTGGTAAGAAATATGAATCTCTGATTCCATCATTCTATGACTGCAGTTCCAAGATCTAGGTGTCAACTTGCAAAGCTTTCAAGTTGACATAAGCAGGAGGGGGGAAGAACTGATGGAGCTGCTGGGCTGTCCCAACTGAAAAGATAGTATACAGATAGTATCCTAGGTTACCGGAGTCAACAGGAGGGTTGGGGTTTTAACAGGCCGCCAACGTGGTCCATTGGAGAATGTGATTTATGTCATACCCAGGGAGGAGGGGGAGACAGGGTCATGGGGGCCTGTAAATTACATGAGTTGACTCCACCGGAGTAATTGCCGGAATGTTGCTCCTAATAAATGACTGTATTTCTTTTGAAGCTTGGCTCATGGCTCATGAATTAATTAGGGCATCTTTCGGAAACTTCACACTAGGAATTTGAAGAGTAATGAGTTGGGCAGTCTGCCTTACTAAAAGCCGGTACATTAATGTAATTAATAATAATGTAATTATTTCAGTTCAGTTCACACTGACAGACTGGATTATCAGAAAGACATCTCCCCTAGTCCTTGCTGGAGGTGTCAAGTATTGAACTACAATTATAGACTGCATGCAAAGGAGGCCTTCAACATCTGTTAAGCTCTGATCCTTCCAAGAAATACCATTGTCCTGGCATATAAAATTCCCATCTGCCTAGCTGTCTCACAGGCCATTCTGGAACAGCCCAATGATAACGCTTGGATCTGTTACAGTAGCTCCTCTGTTGTGCCCTGATGATGTTCCCTACCCTGGTAATGAAGCATCTTGTAAGAAGACAAGCTCAATGAACACTAGGAATTCAACAATTCAACCCTGAGCCACATACGTGTAACATCTTTTTTTCCTAATGAAACAATTAAAACATGCAACACTTATTACAACTTACCTGAAGAGAATATGATACAGGTATAATAACAGATAAAGCATTTGAGCTGGTAATTGTAGAGGGCATCAGGAATGGGGTTGAAGGACAGGAGGAATAGCTACTACTAAGGCAATGGTCAGTGGGGCCTGAGCCCGGGCCAGGAGAATAATCTGAGAAAACATCTCAGACAAGCCCACTCAAGTTCACAGGAAGATAAAGTGAGGGAGGAAAGAAGCACGTTCAGCCTTGCAATATTCTGTTATTATTGCCATTGCCCTGAAGGCAGTCCTGACTGATATGGCGTCAGCTTCTTAGTCTGGCTTACTTTTTAGGTAGACAGTAATTAATTAATTAATTAATTAATTCAGGATTCAAAATGGCTTTTAGAAATTGAAGAGAAGGAAAAAACCTTCCAATCTTCATTGGCTTCTAACCCAATCTTCTCCAGAAGATTTGACTGTGCTCTTGTGAAAGATAATTCCTATAGTCGGTTCTTGGAAATATCTGACTCACCTTCAGCATCATCCATGGGGCTCTTTGGTTTCTCTTGAGACCAAGACCACATGGACCAATTGCTCAAGAGGACAAAAAGAGGGCAGAATCTTTCCAGGCCAGCAGGTTCAATCAGAGCAAACTCTATCAAAACTGGGAGTCACATATGCTTCCTTAAAATAAGGGATAAGCATCTCTTTTTAGGAGCCTTGCTCTTGAAATTGGGAATATTTTTAATTAATATTGTTGGCACAATATCATTTCTTAGGTCCTGCTGTATTTTTTTAAAATTGTTTGCATTGGCTTCGTCACTGTGGCTCTTTGTATCCTGCTTAGACTGAAGCAGTTTATATATTTCATAAATGAATTAATTATAGAGAGTTGGAACTCTCACACATGGGATATATTGCACGTTCACAGCAGCTATTTCTAAAATACTAGCATTAACTGCTTATTTCACATTGAGATGAATTGCATGTAATTTCATTCTTTGGGTCAAACATTATTCACACATTTGCTCTGTGCAGCACTGAAATGTCAGCTTTCTCGATAATTTAAGCTCCCGTCGTGATAAATAGGGATAGGAATACTCGCTTAAAGAAAAATAAAGTTCTCCTGCCTCCAATAAATAGCTGGCATTTTCACAGAAACATCACTCTACATTAAGAACATTTTGCAGAGAGGAGGAAGGAAAAGACTACGCCATGCATGGAATTAGGGTTTGGCAACTGGAGGACATCCGTCCAGTTTAGCCTGCCGGCTTGTCGAGGTCAAGCTGGATTCGCTACAGAGCTCTTTCAGGTCCATTAGACTTTCACTTATGGCTTTGACAAATTGGCTGGAAGAGGTCTCTCGGCAGCTTTTGAAGCTTGAGACGCAGAATAAGATATGCTGGGACTGTGGATTGTAGCAAGCCCCATAGCCTTGAGGAATCACCGGCCCATAACAGCAGAACAGCTCCATTGTGGTAGGAACCTAATTTTAAGAACAACAAAACAGGGTTAAGTTAAGATGGCCAACTTAAGGCCTCCCGCCCACCACTATGGAGCTCTAGAGATGCATCAACAATGAACTGATTTTGGGAGTGTCGTTTGGACAGTGAAAGAAGAAGGAAATGGCTAAACCCATTCAAGATCATCATCTTCAATTCATTGAACATATTTTTAAATATCAATTGAGCTCCAAGACAGAGGGCAGACATGGTGCTTGGATTGTGAAATTTATTATTATTTGACCCATTCAAAATCACAAAACTGCATCTCACTTACTTTAGGGAATTCACTGGAGAAAACAATTATGTTTGGAAGAGTTAGCGGTAAAAGGAAACCAGGCTGCCAAAGAACATAGTGGCTGGACACCATCAAAGTTGACATAAACCAGAGCATAGAACAACTCAAAGTAGTGCAAGATTGAAAGATATGGAGAGAGTTGGCCCACAGAATCATCAAGAGTCAGACAGGACTGAAGGGATAACTTCAGCATCATAATTTGATGATGATGATGTTATCCCTTGAAGTTATCAAGGGATAACGTCATCATCATAACTCATCATGAGTGCAGAGAAGAGCAACAAAAATGATTCGGGGACTGGAGGCTAAAATGTAAGAAGAACGGATACAGGAACGGGTATATCTAGTTTAAAGAAAAGAAGGACTAGGGGTGACATGATAGCACCGTACCAATATTTGAGGGGCTCCTAGAAAGATGAGGGGGGTCAAACTATTTTCCAAAGCACCAAAAAACAAGACAAGAAACAATGGAGGGAAACTAACCAAGGAGAGAGGCAACCTTGAACTAAGGAGAAATTTCCTAACGGTGAGAGCAATCAACCAATGGAACAGAAATTGCCTTCAGAAGTTGTGGGAGCTCCATCACTGGAGGCTTTCAAAAGAGACTGGACAACCATTTATCTGAAATGGTATAGGGTCACCTGCTTGAGCAGGGGGTTGAACTAGAAGACCTCCAAGGTCCCTTCCAACTCTATTATTCTACCTTCTATGTGACCTCTTCACTGGTTCCATGCCACAATTTGACTGCCAAGTTTGGGAATTGTTTCAGGAACTTCTTAGGACATGCTTTTGGTTTGGAAAACAAAAGCTACCAGTGCAGTTTTCTTGATCCTAATCCATTTTGAATGATGATGATTGGGTGGGTGGACAACCAAGCTGGCCATGCTTGTTCTTTTAATTGGATCATTTTATTATATATCTTCTACAGTCTACAGCTTTGCCAATTTAATCCAAAGGTAATCAGATTTTTGAGCACACCCTCTGCGAGTTCAGGGGAACCCATTAGTCTTGAAATAACATTATTCCTTTGCTTGTCAATTCTCTTTCATTGGCAACCTACCAATATGAAAGATAGCCATCTTCCCCTTGTGGTCTTAACAGGGAACAGTTACTGAGTGTACATTTAAGAGTTGGGCTTATTCAAATCTCAGAGATTTATTATCTCAAAAAAGCCTCGGAGGCAGTAACTTTTGCAAGAAGCTATTTCTTAGGGACAGAGTCCTACATTCGTTGTTCTCCCCCCCTCCCAGTTTGTTTTGAGTTTCATTATTGTTGCGGAATGCAAACCTTTCTTTAAAAGCAAAATGCTGGAGGTTAAGAAATCCTTATGCTCCTGCCTTTGTTGTGTACAGGCTTTCAAAAGTGGCATTTAGCTTTTAATGGCACAGGACAGGCCATTAGTCCCACTAACAGAGTTATAGAAGAAGCAGATAAATTTGCTGTATTCCAGCCAAAGGCCATCAAGCTATTCCGATTCCTCCCCCCCCCCCTTTTTTTTTAAATCCATGGATGGTTTCTTGGAGAATTTATGTAAGGATGGCTGGCTTACGCACAGTCACAGCTGAAAAAATCCCCAGACAGCATGATGAGATCGAATGACTTATTAGATTCCTGGTCTGCACTGTGCATTAGAAGCTTCCCTCTGACCAATTTTTGAGAGGCAATTTTTTTTCCTGACCTTCTGTATCTCATGCAGACCGTGAATACAGTGGTTGTTAACATAGTTTGGTAGGTTAAGACTGTGTGTGCACAGAAATGTGTTACACTCACAGGGTGAGCAGCTCAAAGAATCCACAAATGAAATGATCTTGACTTGAGGAGCAAAGGGAGAGAGAACAGTTTGGATCTTCATGCTTGGCAAGTCTTTGCAAACACTTGCAAGGAACACTTCATAGCATTTGAAACCAGCCGTGTGAGCGAAGGCTGAAAGACACCAGCAATCCTTGGGATCGATTTCAATAAGAATGCCCAACCTGGAGCCTCATTTGATAGAACATTGGGGTGGAGTGGGGTGCTTAGAGCACCTCCCTGCCATAAAATTAAGATTTTAAAAAACATTGAGAGAAAGAGAATTCTTAAATGCATCATTTAGTTATTTTATTTTTTATTAAATTACTTGTATCCCGCCTCTATTATTTTTACAAATAACTCAAAGTGGCAAACACATCTGATACACCTTTCTCCTCCTCCTATTTTCTCCACACAACCAATGAACCTGAGAGGTGAGTTGGCTTTCATGCTTAAGGCAAAACTAGAACTCACCACCTCCTGGTGGTTGCCCAAAGTCACCCAGCCGGCTTTCATGGCTAAGGCAGGATCCGAACTCATGGACTCCCTGTTTCTAGCTTGGTGTCTTAACCACTAGTCCAAACTGACCTTCATATTAAGGATATTAAATCAATTAATTTTAATTTACTTTTGATTAAATATATTTATAAATGCTGTTCAGTTTGATTCTTTTCTCAGCTCTTCCCACTGTTCTGCCTGCTTGGCATATTGCTTAAAGATTAAGCATGACCTTTTGACAGAATAATATTTTATATTTCTGGTTATATTTTGCTTGAACATCTCTCAATCAGCTTTGATCCACCTTTTGGGGAAGAGAACATTGATTTACTTAAACTAGAGTTTACCCTTTGTTTAATTTGATCCTTACCCATGTTTATTGCCCAAACAGACAGCCGTTGGCTATTCATTTCTCCTGTCAAAAGCCTAAGAAGTGGAAAGCCATAACATTTTAAAGAGTTGTTGAGCATCAGAAAGTCTTTACCGGCTTCATCTCAAGTTGTCACTGATTCATAAGGACTGTCACAGTGAGAATAATGGAGATTCCTTCCTCTGATTAATCCCAGGAAAATTTCACTCACCTGGCTGGTGGAGAGAACAAATCGATTGCTTGCCAAATAAGTTTCATCAGTAAAGAAGTCTGGCAGTTCTTCAAAGTTTTCTCGGGCCATCTCTCGCAGTCCCAGTAAATGGTTGTCGATAGCCATGCCTGTAATAGCCTGTGCCCCAAACAGGAGAATGAGGCATCATCCATCATTGCAGCAAGACGCCAGCCTATCAATTTCTACTTTGGGATTTAACACGAAATCATTTCCATTTTAAGAAAACAGAATAACAGAGTTGGAAGAGAGGTCTTCTAGTCCAACCCCTGCTCAGGCAGGAGACCCTCTATCATTTCAGACAAATGGTTGCCTAATTCCTTCTTAAAAACTTCCAGTGATGGAACACCCACAACTTCTGGAGGCAAGTCGTTCCACTGGTTGATTGAAAGACTGCTATGATGTCAGCCCAGTCCTCCTTTTCATTAAACTAGACATACCCAATTTGTGCAACGGTTCTTCATATGTTTTAGCCTCCAGCCCCCTAATCATCTTTGTGCCTCTTCGTTTTTACTCAGTGGACTCGGTGGCAATGTTCCGCTTGATAGTCACAACTTCTTTAGAAGTGGAAAATCAAGAAGGACACAATCCTAGCCTTGCTGTTTGAAGGAACTCTACTGAACTGAATGGGATAAAGTAAAGAGGAGAGAAGATGACATTGACAGAGATAAACAGGATTTGTTGACTTGGCAAAAGAGGATGAAGCTTTTTTAAAAAGTCCCGAACAATGAAATAACATTCAGAAATGGTTCAGGCACAATCAGAGTTGCAAAATTTTGTTATCAGAATCAATCTCAACAAAACAAAATGCTAATCATCCTATAGATTTGATTTCCTGGTCTGGTCTACCTAATGGGGTGGAAAGATACATCTCAGAATTTCTACAAAAAGGAAAACTCCAGTCTGTTTAGTCCTGGATTGGACTGAGCCAGTCAAAAATCTTATTTGTTCACCAGTGCTGTTTCCTGGATTTGCTATTGTTCTTATTTTATCCTACGTTTTAATGCTTTATGTAAATTTGTATGATTAATCTTGTTGTATCTCCCTTCTAGGATTTTGATCATTTTTATCATAAAAGTAAAATGTGATTCATAAATTTATAGGATGATAATATTAAACTACTTTCATTAATGTTTACAATAGTGTGTCTAGAAACTTTGCAATGCCATGTAAATTGTATATTGACTTAGGTAGGACAATTTTTCCCAGAGGGAAGATGACAATGAAAGACATGTAGCTTAACATGTTTATGGGCATAATGTGGGGTTCTTTATTTAAAAGATTAAAATTTTCCACCCAAATTAAAACAAACAAACAAACAAACAAACAAACATGTTCTCACTGCTACAACCTAACCATTTCATTCATTCTTCAAAGCTTTGGTTAAACAAATACTTCAAGCAAAGAATAAAGACCTATCCATGGATCTTTAGGAAAGCAAGAAACCAATGTTGGCCTGTCTGAAAACAGAATGAGTGTGAGGAAAGGTGATCAAACTGAGGTCACCATGGTTTCCTCCCATCACAAGAAATGGATTGGAGGATCAATGAAAATATTTTCCTATCTAGTGTGATTTATAAGGCTATAAGCACTGACATGCTTCCAAGGTAGATTAATGTCCTATCTGAAGAGAAAGAGACTGCTGTGTCCTAACACAATAAAGGAGGTGCCAACACATTATTCACAAGTGTGTGTGTGGGAGAAAAAGTTAAATTATTTTTGCTAAGGGTACAAAGTTTAATTTATCACAATCATTTGCTAAGCAAAGAATAATTAAACTATCTAGGCTACATCTGGAAGAATTGCTTCTGGAACAAAGATTGTGAAGGAAAGATCTTAGGAACTTTGGAAGAGCCATGCTGGATTTGGCTCTAGATCCAATTAATACAGCATTCACTTGGGAAACAGATGAGGTGGAGAATATACATGCCAGGAGTTGCTGCTAACTGTGATGGAATGATGGCCAGATCTTGGGCACATGGAAAATGGAGCCACACCATTACAGAACAACACATCCCTAATAGAAGGATAGAATCAAGATCACACAAAGTGTTAATACCACTTTAGAATGCCTTGGTAAGACCACATTTGGAATATTGCATCCAGTTTTGGTCACCATGATATAAAAATATGTTGAGAGTCTAGAAAGAGTGCAGAGAGGAGCAAAGATAATTAGGGGACTGGAGGCTAAAACAAATGAAGAACAGTTGCAAGAATTGAGTATGTTTAAGGAGTAGGGGGAAACATGATAGTTGTGTTCCAATATCTGAGGGGATGCCACAAAGAAGAGGGAGTCAAGCTATTCTCCAAAGCACCTGAAGGCAGGACAAAAAGAAACAGATAGAAACAGAATCATCCTAGAACTAAAGAGAAATTTCTTGACAGGGAGAACAATTAATCAGAGGAACTACTTGCCTCAAGAAGTTGTGAGTGCTCCATCACTGAAGGTTTCAAGAAGAGATTGGACAGCCAATGGAACAGGCTGTTACAGAGAAGGCTACTTGGTTCTGGGGATGAGGAAGAGGAGGTTAGAGACTCAAAGCTTATGCTAGGTATAAACTGATTTGGGGAATCTTTGGCAGGCTTTCAAAATTCTATTCTTTTGCCCTAACTAATGATAAAGATCTTTCCAGAAATTCAAGCCTCACAGGATTCAACATTTGCCTTTCTTATTGGAATTCTAGATGGCTTCTTGGTCTCAAAATGACTTCAACATACAGAGATTTTGGGGGTGGAAATTTGAATCTTTTAAAACCTGAAGACCATATTAGGATTTTAAATAAGGCTTCCTGATCTTGGATGCAAAAGTCTCAATGGCCACTAGATGGCAGCACTGAAGTGTACCTTTGCTACCCTCTAGTGCCGTGATGGCGAACCTATGGCACGGGTGCCACAAGTGGCACGCGGAGCCATATCGGTGGGCACGCGAGCTCAGGTCCGGCGTGCATGTGTGCACCAGCCGGCTGATTTTCAGGCCTTCTGGGCCCACTGGGAGTCGGGAAACAGGCTGTTTCCAGCCTCCATAGGGGGTGGGGAAGGCCGTTTTCGCCCTCCCCAAGCTCCTAGGAAGGCTCTGGAGCCTGGGGAGAGCGAAAAATGGGCGTGACATTGCATGCTGGGAGCAGGGGTGTCATGCGCGCATGTGCATGGTGCATGGAATTATGGGTGTGGGCACGCACACACGTGATCCCCCGCATTCCCCCCCCCCTTTTGGCACGCGAACCAAAAAAGGTTCGCCATCACTGCTCTAGTGGCTGCATAGTTGAGTAGCAAGCAAGGGATTGCACATTAAAAAGCACATGAATGCATTTGAAAGCAATTTTACCTATGTAACTCATCCTGTAGGTACCTTTCTTGAAATATTTAAAGCACAACAAATTTTATACCAGACATAAAGTTGAAAATAAACAAAAATATTCTATTTCAGCCTCCGATTTCTGGAAAGTGAAGTACTTGTATTTCATAATCACCATCACTAGGATAGCTTTTTTTTAGCAATGAACTATTTTTTTTCATATAGTAGATGCTTACCAAAATAGTGTAATTGGTCTGAGCGGTTATTGCACTCTTAAATAGCTGCATTTTTTCAGAATTCTGTAGATAAAACAGAACACAGAGATTTTCCAAATGTATATATCCACGTGGGCAATCCCATTACTTTTAATTCAGTGATTAATTCCTTTAGTACAGATGCATTAGGAAGCCTGCCCTGGGAGTAGAATTGATCTTAAACTAGAATGCAAGTTTGAACAACATTTGCCCTTTTATTTCAAACGTTGCAATACTTTGGTTAAAACATCGTACCAAAATCAGTTTGAAAATGCATAGTTAAGCTTCAGTCTTCTGAGAAAAATAGAGAAAAAGACTGGAATGCTAAGTAGTTGTACAGAAGCTGATGGAACTGGCAGAGATGGCTAAATTGACAATTTGGTTCAAAGAAAGGAATATAAGTACTTTAGTTTCTACTTGGAAACCACTTCTAGACTTTGTGCTTGAGGTGGAAAAAAATGAAACTTTGATTTTGGGTTTTACCTATTGGATTGATTTCTCATTATAGAAATGGCTAGTTTATATTATTATGGAAAAATAAAAAGTTGAGGTTCGATGTTAATGCTTGATTCTACTGCAACAGAGAGAGTCAGAAGTCAATACCTTTTTTTTCTTCCCCCCCTCTCTTCCTCACTTCTCTTTTCCCCTTCCCTTCCCCTCTGTGTCCTACTATTTGCTTTTGTATTTTGTTCTGTATTCTAATAAAATGTTAAAATACTGGGATGCTGAGTAGTTACATGTCAATCTTTGTATACAGTAGATGTTAATTTCTCCTTGTGTTATAGGCATGGAGAAAGAACATATACAAAGTTTTAACAGTCCAGAGATAGCTGTTCTGACCAACCTACCTTATGGCTGCCTTCCCCAACATGGTGCTCCCCAAATCTGATGGATTACAACTCTTAACATATCCACTCAATATATCTGAAAGCTTCTGCAGAAGCCATGAAGATTACAGATTCAATCTAACTGAAGCCAGCACAATGAACACAGTTTTAATAGTAACAAACCAATCATTAAATGCTTCAGTGGCTGAAGAATTAGCTTGGTGTGATCAGCAAAAGAGTAGCTCACCACATGCAGGAGCTTTTTAAAGCAGCTACAACTTGCAGGCCTGCTCTCCTCAGCTGCTATGAGAACCCAGGGATTATCTATCACACCAAGATACGGGTGCTTTAAAGCGTTCAAGCTGGTGGTATTTCTTTTCTCACTTGCTTCGAAGCACCTGCTGAAAACCAACACTAAACAATGCCCAATTCTACTGATTCTGCAAGTGCATTATAGTTACCCCTTAAGGTGAGTTGTTACAGCGTCATTTGAGCTTACTAAATGGATATAGCTTAGCATAGGATTACTTTTAACTCACCATCACTGGACATCTACCAAGGATTACTCGCCACCAAAGGATTCATTGTAAAATACGGTATTTCTTCTCTTTCTTGCTCTTCCTGTCTATACCCCTGTCGTTTCTGGACAAGCAAAGAAGTAAAGCATCCCCCAACCTATCTACCTCAAACAATTTATAGAGGAAGAGAATTGATCATCTCCAACAGTAGAAGATTTGACTTCTTAGCTTTCTTGGGTACTTGATCAGAGGAAAGACAGGAATAGAAATGTAATGCATATACAGCATGAACCCGAAACATAAGCCAAAGAGTCAGAGACCTGGAGAGCTGATTTCTTATCTACCATTCCTTTTGCAAACGTTAACGCTTCAGGAGTGGCGGAGCGGATGTTGTCTACCCTCCCGCATTCGTAGCGACGAAGAGAAGCACTTTCGTAAGTGGAAACTAGCCTCCTGTTCAACCTACAGTGGAACAACAATAAAATCCTGATTGGATCATTCCCTTATTATAGAAGCTCTAAAGAAGCTAGAAGAAAACAGTAGCATCCTGATCCAGGTGTATATTTCACTATTGCGTTTTCAGTTGGGTTTAGGACTTCATTTTTAACTATGGGAAGAATCTAATGGCCACCTGGAATTTTGGGCCTCAGTTATCACAACTCTGTTCTAGATTACTTTGTGATTAAAAAGTGGCAGAATCCTTAGAGGAGTGTAAAGACATCCTACAGAATATAGTTTAATTGATTTGGATTTGGATGTCCATTCATCTCCACAAGTGACTCTGGGTGGGAAGCAAACTTACAATTAATTAAAAACAAATTCTCATCAGAGATGCAAAAATTAAGAAGCCCAACATCTAAGGAAATGTCTTGTTACATCTAGACAGATTATCTAGTTCAGTGATGGCGAACCTTTTTTTCCTCAGGAGCCGAAAGCATGCGTGCACGCGTTATTGCACGTATGTGCGTGCCCACACCCATAATTCAATGCCCCCCACATGCCACACCCCTTGCGCATGTGACCCCCCCATACTTCCCCCCCAAGCATGCACGCACGACCCCCCCACGCTCCCCCGTGAATGCCACATGACCCCCTGCACCCTGTTTTGGGCCTAGCAGGCCTCCCTGAAGCCTCCGGAAGCCGGAAACCCTGTAGGCCCGTTTTTCGCCCTCCCCAGGCTCCAGAGGCTTTCTTGGAGCCTGGGGAGGGCGAAAACGGTCTCCCCCGCCCCCCGAGGCCCTCCGGAGACCAAAAACGCCCTCCCAGAGCCTCCGCGCAAACCCTGTACTTATTTGGCATCCAAAATGGGCCGCGTGGAGACTTCTGGGAGGGGCGGCGTGGCATGGCCAGCTGAAAATCAGTTGGCTGGCATGCGCATGTGCATGCGCACTGGAGCTGAGCTAGGGCAACGGCTCATGTGCCCGCAGATATGGCTCCACGTGCCACCTGTGGCACGTGTGCCATAGGTTCATCATCACGGATCTAGTTCTATCTAGACTGTATGGAATGGCTGGCTGTGTGTCCTCTTTTGCAATTGTGAATTCTTTCTTTAGAAGGTCTTCCAATTAGATGGCAGCACCTAGTTAACCTTTGGTTGAACTGGAAAAGCTAAGCGGGATCAGTCCTAGTTAGTATTTGGATGACCATTCACTAAAAATAAAATTGTAGGATGACAGCCTATATGGAAAATGAAAAGCAAAGCACTTGAAACATATCTGTGTTACCAGGAAAATTACAGAGAGGGCCATGAAGATTGTAGGTAGGAACTGAGCTGAAGTCAAAAGTCACCCTTTTCCAGATTCTGAATTTGTGTCAAGAGTTCTGAAGTCAGTGTGTAAGTGGTGGAATTTGTGCAGCCACAGCATCATCAAACGTCATCCCATGGCATTGTCACAGGGTTACAGAGCTTTATAAAGTGGGTCTTCCCAAAAGGATTTCTAGAATCAGGTTATACATTGGTTGGACCCTGGAAATGTTGTATCGCCTTCTTCGGTTCCTTCTCACCACAGTGCTGACCACCTTGAGTGTGAGAGGGAAAAATAATCATTCAACTTATTTCCAAGATATCCAGAAGACAATTTGGACTGAGAAGGATTTGTTTACTTGTTTCTGTATGGGAGGATAGTTCAACCATCCCTCTGAATACCTCATGTGAGAAGACATGGTAGAAAAACCTTGAATTTTCAGATAACAGGTTGGAGAAGAAACCAACATCTCAGGATCTTCTCCATAACTCTACCTGAAGGTGCAGAAGATTGGTGGCCTGCTCTGAACTTTCTCATTCCAGGCAGAGAACATTTGAACAACCTGGACTTTTGAGCACAAAGTGGACAGCAGGCTCTCCTGGTACTCCACTGAATTATATGCTTCTTTATCATTCATTGGCCTCTAATACGCTTTCATTGTGTTCTTTATCAATAAACACAAGCCCATCCTCTGAGCCACCTGTGGATACCAATTCTAAGGTCCATGTTCTTCCCTGGGATTTAGAATGCTGTTTAGTTAAAGGCTCTCAGTACCATACCCATTCCAGCTGCTCTCTCCTGTGTAACGTGTAGCTTTGCCAAAACAATCTGTATTAAGGGAAGCTATAGAGAAAGCTGCAGATGATTTACAGACTAATGGAGAGAAAGACACAGCAGGCAATTTGGCCTGGACTGAAATCTGTGTGGTCAACATATTTCCTTCATGTACCGGTAAAAGGCCAACTGGAGTGCTACTTGGATGTAGGCATCTGGACTCATCTTCTGTTTTTTGATAAATTCTTTCCCATAGTTTTCAAACTTATAAGCGACAAAATCCAGATTCTTCACCAGTCTAGAAAAGAAGAAAGAAGAGGAATAAAAGTGAGAAGTTCACATCATCTTTTTAAAAAATAAAAATGCTTCTCCCAACAAGCTGTCCAAAGCATTGGCAGCATTGTGTCCATAAAAAACTTGAAATTCAGGCATTAAACTCAGTTCCCAGACATCCGATGGATTGTTCAGTGCAATTGAAGAAGCTATACATTTCCTCTGAGCACTGGAATAAGCAGTTCACGAGAAGCAGGTTTACAATCAGAAGCACAAGCTTATGCAAAGTGCTAAGGCTTGAATTCAAATGGGCTGCACTACTATTCAAATTAGTTCCTTTTACTCCCATGGCAGTGATCTCTCTTTACTCTGGAGCTCTAGACTTATTCCTCAGACTAAGTAGAGAAGTCCTTGTGCACCCACAAAGGGTAACAGTTTACATAAAATGCAAAGACTAACATCTGGTTTATTTCCCGTCTTGTTTGGAGTTTTTATTAATGCAACAGGAACACACTGACAATAATACACAGGACACCACCCTGGTGAAGGACGGGGCTGAATCCTGCAGGGGCTCAGCCCTGCTCCTTTGCATGGATCTTTTTCCAGATATTTATATATTTAAGAGCTTCCCAAGGGACATTTGACTTACTTCAAAGGTTGTGCACAGCCCTGGCATTTAATATATTTCTTTGCCATTTTTCAAGGCTGGGATTTTTCCCAAGGTGCTTGTAATCAAAAGCAAAAATAGTAAAATATGCAAACGGAAACGAAAACATAACTGAAATATCCAACAGCAGAAAAGAGCTTTTCCTTTTAAGTCCTTTAAATGACAAGCCAGAGAGAACAGTTGTTTAAAAGGAGAAGCTACCGATGAAACCACGAGACCTCTTGAGGAAGTGAATTTTCTGATGAGACGTCACCACAAAAATATTTTTTCCTATCGTGCCTATCTTACATTTGCTAATACAGAGTTACAAAATATAGAATTATGACTACAGATAAAAAGAAAAGGAAGGAAGGAAGGAAGGAAACAGGGCAGCGGTGGGCTTCAAATTTTTTAACAACTGGTTCTCTGCCCTAATGACAGGCTGGGTGGGTGGGGCTGGATGGTCATGTGACTGGGTGGATATGGCCAACTCGACATCACTCACCTGGCCCCGCCCCTATCAGCCACCCCTCGCCGCTGGAGAGCGCCCCGTTCGGGACAGACAGACAGACAGACAGGCGAGGCGAGATAAGGAGTGACTGGGTGGGGTGGGCGGGGCCAGCCAGTGGTGGCATTTGCAGTTTGCCGAACTGCACAGAATCTTAACTACCAGTACGCCCAAACTGGTGCGAACCGGCAGCAGCCCACCTCTGAAATAGGGGAAGGATGAGAGAAAGGCAGGCAGGCAGGATATCCTTAATCATATATAACATGGTTTTCTGCACTTTCTTCCACCAGCAACAACTCTGCTTTTTGCTCTTTACTCCACCAGTATCTCCCCCCAATCAGTTAATGAACCCCCTGTCTATTTATTGTGCTCCTCAGATTAATCCTTGAAAACCTGCAGCCCTAAGATCTCTGCATGAAGTTGAACCACCTAGGGAACGCCTTGTACCTTTCCAGTTTTTCCGCAGAAGAAGCCAAGTGATTCTGAATTTCTGGAGAACATTTCCACCGTAGCCTCCTTGGAGAGGGAAGCTCACTCACTGAGTCTGCTCCGGCCAGTTTCTTTGCTCCTTCTTTCCTGTTCATAGAGAAGTAGAGGAGTCCAATGGTTGGTTGGCTGGTTGGTTGGTTGATTCATTAGTTTTGTGACCTGCCTTTCTGAATCAACTCAGGGAAAGTCTCTCTTAGATGTCTGCTCCATATATTATTGCTTCTGAGTCAGAACTAGTTTTAGCTACAGTTGAAAATCAGAGTTTGACAAATTACAGGAAATATTTTTTTCCTGTCTGAAATAAGAGGTTGAGCTTGGTTCTTGGTGTCTGTGTAGGATGAATCTCACCACCAAAAATATGGAAGCTATTGTCTTTTGTGGCACCTTCTTTCTTCTCAGTCTATCTTACAACCCTCAGATTCCTTGGTAGCCTTTTATCTGGTTCACTGACAAAAGAAACCAACATGGTTACATCCACGAACTCTCCAGGAACTAAGTCCAACCTGAACTAAAACTTCCTTTTCCCCCCATCCTCTATTTCTCCTTTGAGTCAATGGCCCTAAATTTGGGATTATCTTCTTTTCTAGTAAGTGCAACAGAATTTACACATTACTCGTTCCATCACACTGCTTTTCTCCAAGAGGAGAAAATGCCATCAATAAGTGTTTCCTTACAAGATTTGGCCAAGTATGAAGGTGTCCATCACGTCTAGATTTCTGCACAGCCTTACAAAAGGAAGTAATGGATAATAGGAAGACATTCAGTTAAGTGGGGTTGGCTTTAAGTTATTGCTGAAATCTGAATGTCACTGGAAAACATGCAGCACACACATTGAAGTGAAAAAGCAGATGGTTTCTTAGAACAGCTGAAGGTAACTTACATGTGCTTCAGCAAGTGTTCGATGCACTGCACGAGAATGATCCCATCAAATGGAGAGTGTTCACACACTGTTCCACAGACTCCATCTTGTCCTACGACAAACTAAGCAGGGACATTAATTTAGGCAGAAGTGAAATGTGGATTTAGTAACTCTTGAGTTCAAAAGAATGCAGTGTCAACATTTTGCCTTAGACCAGCCAGCTGTGTTGGCTTTATGCATTGGCCAAATATCACAGAAACAATTTTAAATCCCCCAGTGTAACAATATCCAAAGCTCTTAAACTTGACATAGTTGGATGACGTGAAAAGCACCTAAGAGAACATTGAAAGGAAGTGTAAAAGCATAAAAATGCCATTGATTTTTTTTTTCAAAAAACAGAGTGAATGATGCTTATGAAGATATTCAATAGGGAGATATTCTCCTCCTTTCCAAGTGTCCTCTCATCTTCACTTTCACACAGAATAACAGAGATGGAAGATCTGCTAGTCCAATCCCCTGCTCAAGCAGGAGACCCTGTATCATTCTAGGAGCCAAAGAGGAGGGGGTCAACCTATATTCTCCAAAGCCCCTGAAGGCAGGACAAGAAGCAACGGATGGAAACTAATCATGGAGAGAAGCAACCTGGAATTGAGGAGAAATTTCCTAACAGCGAGGACAATTAACCAGTGGAACAGCTTCCCTCCAGAAGCTGGCACTGAAAGTTTATAACTGGAAGTTTTTAAGAGGTTGGACAGTCACTTGTACAGAATGGCATAGGTCTCCCGCTTGAGCAGGGGGTTGGACTAGAAGACCTCCAAGGTCCCTTCTGATTCTGTTATTCTGCTATTCCGTGTGAAAGTGAAGATGTGAGAGAATGGGAAAAACAGTCTTCACAATTATGTATTGCTGGAGGACTTGAAGCAAGTGATAAGTTGAAGAGAGAACCCAGGATACATTCCAACGTTTCCTTTCTTTTCTCTTCTAGTACAGTCTGCTTCCAATGAAGGCTAGATCAATTTTGACAAAGTCCGAATCAACGATCACTTCTAGACTGTTATGTGAAGGAAGCTGAGGCCTTTGGAGGGCCTTCAAAGACCGTCAGCCTGTTGTAAGTCAAGGACTATCTGTAGAAGATCTTAATTGCCTCCCCCGATTCAGCCAGGAATCGGTATGTGTGCTGTTCCCCTCTGCTGGTTGTTGGGACTTACCTGCGTAGATTTATCATACCAGCGATTGGCACCATTTCTAGGGTAGCCTCCACCATGGAGAAGCTGCAAGGCCCTGTTGGTGTCATTCAGCTCTTCTCCAGCTGGACGATCGAGGCAGACCAAGCACAGGCTTCGTTCAATCATATCAAGGGAGTCTCGGTTTGTAGAATCTAGAGTAGAAAACAATTTGCTCGGAATAATGGCAGACTGTTACTTGATTTTCCACTCCGAGATGCAATTGTTATGCTTTGTACACTCATTCTCTGAGAAGTCTAAGAGTGTGAGTATTTTGTTACTTCAGAATGAAGCCAGTGAAAGTTTAGGGTGAAAAACATTTGGGTTTTTACCCATCAAGGCTGGGAGGAGATTAGCTCTCAAAGCAATTTGATTGACTCCCCTCTACAAATTCATCTGCTGAACTTGAAAAGCACCAGATCTCTTTGGTAACTTGATGGACTTACGCGTGGACATGTAGTCGTATGCATTTTATGAGACTGACATCTGAAATCAAATCATTCAAACTGGATATTAGATAGTCTTACAATCTAATCTTTGTGGGGTTCTTGGTGCTCTCTGAGCTTGGTTGTTTTCTAGTAGACGTTTCATTACCCAACTAGGTGACATCATCAGTGTAAAAAAGGAATGGGGTTTGCACACCCAAGCACTGATGATGGGTTAATGTCTGAAAGAGAACCACCAAGCTCAGAGACCTCCAAGGACTTCACAGTTCAACCCTGAGTTACAAAAATTCTCTTCTACCGGTAATCTAATCTTTGCCTAAGGAAGCTTTGAAGCCTGTTCCACCTCTCATAATTTCATATGCAAATTCCTTACCTCCAGTAACAATAGGAAATGGGAGCATTACAATTTATGAAGTGTCTTTCATAAATGGGACCAGAGATCTCTCTTGTCTGGGATGAGATGGGTCTACTTGAGTAGGAGGACCGTCTGAGGCCACAGAATGGTAGAACTTTCAGCAACCTCATTTCAGTTTTTGTAATGTGGAAATGAGGCCTAGATGGATATTTCTTAAAGAAGAAGTAATAGGTGGGCATGCTCCTTTGAAATCGGGCTGTTTTGATAACTGTCCCCAAAATTAAACCTGGGTATGCTTTTCATCTGGGTTCAGATGTGGTCCAGAATTAAAATATGCCACATGCTAAGAATGATTGAAGTGTTGCTCTGTAGAATTTCCAGACTTCTTGACGAGTTAAAAGGAATAAGTGAGATGGACTTATTGGATAAGGAGACTATAAGCAGAGCAAGAAGTCCCCAGGGCAAGGGGGGGGGAAGAGGGGGGGTAATGGAAAAATGCTAGAAAGGGGATAACCGCTGTTGAGGGCAACTCCACCAAAGGACTGAATGATGGGGTGTGTGGGACTCCCAGGTGGCTCTTGCTGACCTTCCATGAGGATCGCCCTGGACGTGGCCCACTCCAGCCTTCCATCTGAGGTCAGGAGGCCAATTGGAGGCAGCCTCTCTTCCTCGTTCTCCGACATCTTAACTATCTTCCGTAACTGAGTGAAAAGGTCTCCTTCGCTGAGACGCTGGAAATTAATCACCACGTCCAAAACAAAAAACTGCAGAGAAAGAAACAGGAATGAAAAGAGGAGCCTGGTTTCATCTTTGAATCAAGGGACAACTGCTGCTGCCTCAAGGCCATTCTTCCCTTGCTGATGTCCTCCTGAAGGCCATTCACAACTCCTCCCTGCTTGGCTGGGTTTCTTGACCCATCCACAGTCTGCCCCCATCACCAGCCTCTGCGCATCAACAAAGCGCATTCAAATGGGGCCAAAGTAAAATTGAACTAGGCGTGTTTGTGCCACACATCATCCAGCTAGACTGGTGAGACTTTCAATTTCAAGACATTGTTTTACAAGAAGAACACCTAGTGGCAGTGAGGTGGGAGGGGGGGGCGTGTTGAAAAACTCAAAATGGTGGATACAACCATACAAACCTTCACGCTTTTTATTTATGTTTGTAGATGTCGTGTGTATAAAAAAGGGGTGGGGCTCCCATCACATGATCACAGCTGCCATTTTGATGCTTCTGAGATGTGGATTCACCAGAAAATAAGTTAGTCATAATATAGAGTAGAAATAGATAACTTTTTGATCCCTTTTTAAAAGTCCTACGGTGCTGTCTGGCTCCACTAAAATCGATTAGCACTTGTCAAAAATTGCCAGTGCTGTTTCCCTTTGTTTTGGTGGATAACAGAACCAACTAGAGTAGAAATTTAAAACAGCTGGTAAAATCCAATGTTTAGGGGAATTGGAATTAGGAGACCAAGACTGAAATTTTCACTAGATCACAGACTCATTGGATGATTTACCACAATAGTCAAATAGTTTACCAAATAGTCACTTTACCACAACAAATTTTACTTTGTAGGATTATAGTTGTGAAGATACACCTGTTTAATGTACCCCACAGTCGTGTCTACCTTATTTACTTTATCATGTACTCTGTCTCAAACTTTTTGAGAAAGGTTGGTTGGTAAATATAATTAAAACTTACTAACTTAAAAAAAGAAAAAAAGTGAAGCTTTCTCTGGAAAAAAAAGGAAACACACAGAAAATCTGCCAATCTCAGTCTCAGTCTGTGAGGTCCTCAGGTCCTTGAGAACAAATTGTGACTCCAATCACTAACAGTATCTTCAGTTTTGCTTTGATGGCCAAAAGTCAACTGAGAAGAAGGAGGCATTCACTTGGAACAAACTTTTCACTTCCTTTTGTATTTCTTCTCAACCTGTTTGTAAGGTCTTGCCTCTCCAATCTTCCCAAGAAAGCAAGACTCTTGAAACTGCAGTTGTTCCAAAAGGAGCTTTTATTGAAAGGCTTGTGATAGCAAGAGGTCTAGGCAGGAACTAAATGTTCCCACTTAAAAAACAGCAATTTAGAACAGTGCAAACAAAACCCCTCCCACAGCAGAGCGATGCAGGAAACAGAAACAGAAACTTCATATAGAGATCTCTCCAATCCTTCCCCCTCCCACCAGAATGCCAGCATCCCAATAGAAACATATGGGACCTGACACTGTTGGTCCTGTTTTCAGGCATTTTAAAAAAAAATCCAGATCTATTAACTTCAATCCCCAAAATTCTCAGCACTGGCTGTATTGATTGGTGAATTCTGGAACCTGAAGTTCACACATCTAATGATCACCCAGACTAGGCAAAACTCCCATAACTTGAATTTGTATACGTTCTCGATCAATTCAAGAAAGGTGGGTGAGGGGTAGATTTTTTAAAAATAATAATACTGTAGAATTCAGATGCCCTCACCTGATTGTTACAAGCAACAATGATATGATCTGGTTCAGGCATAATATTGCTTTTCTGGGACACGAGGGTGTCCTTGGTATGTCCCGGAAGACGATAAGAAGAGAAGAGTCCGTAGTATTGCTTCATACAAAGAGGGTGACCGGACAGTTGTCCACGAGCAAAATCCACAGGGAGTGTGTGGCTGGAGGAACAGAACAAGAGACAAATCATAATGTGTGAGGGTAGAAAGAAAAAAAATCTGATCAGATCAACCAGAACCATGAGAGATAAAAAGAAAGTATTGGTAGATGGATACCAAAGCCGAGAAACCATCATTCTTAACATGTCCATGTTCCAACCATATTACCATTCATGAATGAGCATTGGAGAAAACACAATAATAGTCAATAATAAGGACCAAAGATGAAGACATCTTCTTCCTGTCTTGTAATGCTCTGCTGGACTTTAAAATCTCAGCCTGAAAAATAGGAGGGTGTTGTCATGCACAGCGGAGGTCCTTCTGCCAAGAGAGGATTGTCATTTTTTTGTGGTGAGACAAAGAAGATGTTAGATGGACTTAGTCCTTTCTAAAGGGCAGGCAAAATTGCTAGGCCAACGTGATGTCTAATTGCCTACAATTTCGGAGAAGCGTGAGATGCTAAAATTGAGTTATGGTATCATATTAATGTCTAATTCTAAGGACAGTAGAAAAATGAATAATTATAACATTTTGTAAGCAATGTTCTCTGGAGACATTTGTAAAAGACGTGCTAAACTAGGTGAAAACAGCAGAATTGATGAATTGTTTGGCAAAATATCCTATCACTGCTTCCTCTGGATCAAAGGTTTTTTTTAAGAGTTTCAATTAGAATAATATTTGATAGAATCTCTCAAATCAAATTGATGAGTCCCACTGTTGAATCACTCAAGATGCAGTTTAATAAATTCAACAATTTAAAAGGATTTTGAGCACATGTAAAAGTGGTTCCCCCCCAGATTGTTTCAACAAATTAAATCAACCCAATCCAACCTTTCAAATTATTCAATTTTCAAATAGTTTCGGTCAAATTTTTGACTCTGTTTAGATTGATGATCTGAATGGAATGATTTGAATTGGATAATAGTCCAATAGTATCATAGTCTGGACTGAAGAAGATTTATTGAACAGATTTGAAGCAGGAATGGAAGTGAGTGCGTTGTTGAGCTAAAGTGTGATCTAACACAATAGGATCACTTAACACAAGATATAACACATGCAGCCAGGTTCAACAATGCTAACAAAGATACACTGGCCCGCAATGGAATGACTATACAAAGCTTCTGTGCTTTGGCAAATGATCATATCTATTCATAACAACATCTTGTTATTGTATTGCTAACTAGGGCATACAAAACCTTTGCCAGACCAATTCTTGAATACAGATCAGCCACCTGGAACCCACACTGTATATCGCACATTAATACGATTGAGTGGGTTCATATTAAAGTTTGTTGCAAAATCAAAACCAGAAGCTCACACAGATGACTGATTCAGCTGGATTCAATAATTTATTTATAAACATAATAATATATATTTATTTATTTATTTATTTAAACGCTCTTATAAGCCGCCCAATCCCATGGGATTCAGGGCGGCGTACAGCATAAGTAAGAAGCGTACAATTTAAAACAGTAATCATAAATTTAAATTAAAAAATAATTTAAAAAAAGACATTATAAAACACAACATTCAGGGGGAATTTGCTTATCCTATTCACCCCATCTGCCGGAAGAGCCATGTTTTTAGGGCTTTACGGAAGGCCAGTAAGGTGGGGATAGTTCGGATCTCTGATCTCCCATATATTTACAATACCACAAGTAGAATTCTTCTTCAATCAGTTACAGGTAAACACAAGCAGGAGAGTTAAGTTTCATTTCAGCAGAGTTCAGAGAGGAAGAGTACAGAGTGGAGACTGGAGCCACACCCAGCCTTAAGCTTAAGTTCCAGTTTCGATTCTCTGCACAGACTCAGAAGTGGTTAGCTCCTATTGGCTGATTCAGTTGCTATGCCTATTCATTGGCTGACCTTGTTAACATGGCTCTCCCAGTTCATGAATATTCTAACAGTTCAGAGGTATTTCACGAGAAGAGTACTCCACTCCTCTACTCACAATTCCCTATGCCACCAGGTTTGAAATTTTGGGCTTGGTCAATCTGGAACTGTGCTGCCTGCATAGTACACAAAATTGTCTGCTACAACGTCTTGCCTGTCAATGACTTCTTCAGCTTCAGCCACAATAATACACAGGCAAACAATTGATACACACTCAAGGTAAACCACTTCAAACTCGATTACAGAAAATACAACTTCAGCAACAGAGTGGTCAACGCCTGGAATGCTCTACCTGACTCTGTTGTTACAGCATCAAACACACACAGCTTCAATCTCAAACTGTCTACCGTGGACTTCACCCAGTAGTGGGTTCTAAATTAGTTTGCTACCGGTTCACGTGCTTGCTTGCGCATACGCAGAAGCATCCCGGGCGAGTGGGCAGAGCCTCCTGCCACCGCTACCAGTTCGCAGAACTGGGCTGAACTGGAAGCAACCCACCGCTGACCTCACCCCATTCTTAAGAGGTACGTAAAGGGGGTGTGCATGAGAGCACCAGCGTGCCTACCGTCCCTCACTTACTGTCCCCATTTATCTGTATTTACTTCATTTGTTCATATTTCTGTTCATACCTATACTTGTTATCTTGTAGATGTTTGACAAACAATAAATAAATAAATCTTAATTTCCATCCCACAAAAGTCTAGTTTTGTTATGCTACTCAGGTGTTATGACATCAAGATTTCATAAATCCATCCTGCAAGGAACTGGAAATGGTTGCCTTTTGATGCCAAACTATAATTCTGGAGTGCAGAACTTTTTCAGGGCTGAGGACCACACTTGGGTTTTTGAACATCCCACTGGAACCATCCTTTCAGGAGTAATGGGTGGAGACAAGGACAAAATAACATTTATTCATTTATTTTTCATTCAACTGAAATGTCATTACACTTCCAATTGTGTCTTCTATAATTTCCCCCATCCTCTTAAAAAAAAGAAGCATCCAAAATTTTTGGAGTCCTTGGGAGGATGGCCTTCAGCCCTGGGATCGTATGTCGTGTAGCAACGTTGTTCCTGCTCAGAAAATACGCTGTGCATAGAAACACTTTTTGTGCTTTTCAACTCTTCTAATCTTCAGACCTTCTTTCCAATCAGTTCTAGAGTCTGGGACTGAAGTCAGATGTAATCTTGTTAATTGTCCACAATTTATGGGACTTGCCCCTAAAAGTGGTACATCTAAATTACATCTACAATTCTCCTCAAAACATGGTTTACTTCGAGAGAGTGACTTCGTTGCTGCATGAACTCATCTCAGCCCCCTTTTGCTTCTGTTCCTAATTTAAGAAGGGATTCTATTAGTTAGAGACAAATGGCTTACCTGTCGAGGAGAGCTTTATAATCCAGAACTCCGGAAATGAGATTGGCCGAAAACCTAGAAGTTAAAATATAGAAGCCTCATGGATTTCTATAGCAAGAAATTATATACACATCATCATCATCATCATCATCATCATCATCATCATCATCATCATCATATTATTATTATTATTATTATCATGGTGGTCCTTTGCCAGCTGACAATCAAGGAGCAGCTTGATAGATTGTCCATCAGTATTATTCCTATTATGTTACAAGAGCCCCTGATTATGACCTTGATCATGCGAGCAAACTAACTACATTACTAACATGGGCAGCCTCATGCCCACATCCCATTATCTTTCTTGGTGACATCAACTTACCTCTTATTAATTGGACCCTAAATGAGTGCACAACTGAAACAATACATATGACCCTGTATAATGCCGTCACTACTTTAGGACTCAATCAATTGGTAACTATCAACACTAGATTCAACAACTGCCTTGATCTAATCTTCTGCAATAGTTTAAACACAATTTATAGCCTTCATATCAAAGAACCTTTTTCCAACAGTGACCATAGCATGATTGACTTTTGTCTACATTTACATCCATACAAAGAATCTCATAATAGGACTCCTAAATACAACTTCAAAAAAACAAACTACGATCTCATAGCTGCCGACCTCTCATCTCTTGATTGGCAAATCCTATTCAATGACTGCAACACTGCAGAAGACTATTATAACACTTTTCTACTTGAAGTTCAAAGAGTCATTAATCTATATGTACCTTTAGTAACCCCCAAAACCAAAAGGAACAAATTCCCCATATCAATAAGGAAACTCCAATCCCCCCAAAAAATCCCTGTGGTGGAAAAATAAAACTGGCTATGTAGCTAACTTCAAAAATCAATACAAAACCATCAAATAAAAACAGAATGTACCAATTACCACTGCAAACAGGATGAAGAGCTGTTACACATGAAATCCAATCGAGCCTTCTATAATTTCATAAACACCAAACTTAAAGACTCAAAAACTATCCCACCTCTAAAAGGGAAAATAGTGAAGATTGTAACGATGATGCCATTAAGGCAAATCTCTTCAACACTTTTTTCAGTTCAGTCTTTGTCAACAGCAATGACAAATTTCCCTCATTTCCTAGTCATACCACAACCAATTGCAATGATCTAATCCACATTGATTTTACTGAAGATACCGTCAAAAGGGCACTACACAAACTAAAGCCATCTCTATCTATTGGTCCTGATGGAATATGTGCCTACTTTCTAAAAAATCTCGCCACCACCATAGCTGAACCCCTAAGCACCATCTATGAAGTCTCTTTTAGAATGAGCTCCTTGCCTGTCCTATGGTCATTAGCAACAGTCATACCTATCTTCAAAAAAGGAGACCCCAGCCTTCTTGAGAATTACAGATCAATCTCCCTTTGCTGCGTCACCTGTAAAGTCATGGAATCCATCATAAATCAATCCATCACCCTCCACTTAGAGACAAACAACCCACTCTCTAATAAGCAATTTGGTTTCAGGAAAAATTTGTCCTGTAATTTGCAACTCATACACTGCAAAAACATTTGGACCTCTCAACTCGACCAGGGTAAAGCAATAGATGCAATCTACATAGACAAAGCCTTTGATTCAGTGGTACATGACAAACTTCTGTTAAAACTAAGTTCTTATGGCATTTCTGGATCTTTGCACAAGTGGATAGCTGCATTCCTATCAAACAGGCAACAAGTTGTCAAAATTGGAAACACTATATCAAACCCTGCACCAGTTAACAGTGGTGTTCCCCAAGTCAGCGTTCTAGGACCAACACTCTTTATATAAACGACCTTTGTGATCATATTGTAAGCAGCTGCGTCCTCTTTGCTGACAATGTAAAACTATTTAACACCACAGACAATTCTACTACCCTACAAAACGACCTAGATTATTTATCTGAATGGTCAAACAATTGGCAACTCCAAATCCCTGCTAACAAATGCTCAGTCCTACACATTGGCAATAAAAATCAGAACATCAAATACAAGCTGGGCGGAAACAATCTAAAAGATGACCCACACTCTGTCAAGGACCTTGGTGTACTCATTTCAAAAGATCTCAGCCCCAGAGCTCACTGTAACAACATTGCCAAAAAGGCATTAAGAGTTGTCAACCTTATTTTACGAAGTTTTCTCTCTGGTAATGCTGTACTGCTAACTAGGGCATACCAAATCTTTGCCAGACCTATCCTTAAATGCTCACCTGCCTGGAACCCACACTGTATTTTGGACATTAATACATTAGAGAGGGTCCAGAGGTATTTTACAAGAAGAGTAGTCAACTCCTCTGCTCCTAATAAAATTCCTTATACCACCAGGCTTGAAATTTTAGGCCTAGAAAATATCTTGAACTATGCCTTCTATGTTCGGAACTAAGCTTAGTACACAAGATCATCTACCATAACGTCCTACCTGTTAACAACTACTTTAACTTCAACCGCAATAACACAAGGGCTATCAATAGGTACAAACTAAATGTAATCCGCAATAAGACTTCAGCAATAGAGTAGTAAATGTCTGGAACACTCTACCTGATCCTGTTGTTAGTTTCTCTAACCCCCGTACCTTTTACCTTAAACTGTCTACCGTGGACCTTACATGTTTCTTAAGAGGTCCCTAAGGGGGCTTGCATAAGCGCACCAGCGTGCCTACCGTCTCTGTCCTACTGTCCCCATTTATATGTACCGGTACTCATTTTATGTGTTTATGGCTATGTTTTGCTATTTATATCCATTTATTTGTGTCATTTTTGTATGTGTCCATGTCTATGTCTATACTGATGCATGTTTCCTTGTACTTGTTGACAAAATTAAATAAAATAAATAAATAAATAAAGTATTAATTGATCTTATTACTTCCATTTTTAAATCTCCTCTGAAAGGGAATGGATGAGATTCTCGGCTAATTTGTCCTGCAAAGTAGCTTAGAACACTGATATGGTGTGTGAACTCAAACCTAGGTCTTCTGAATCTAAATCTATTGTTTTAACAATATATTAAGGTAGTTTCTTAATAAGTTTCTTGAGCCTATTCAAATTGCATTACTCCTTGAGATTGGCCAGCCAGGAGATACCAGTGGTTTAGCAAAAAATGCAGCAGGACAGAGCTATTTTAATGCTCCCAATCCTCTCTTTTCCTCACAAACTCTTCCTACAAGAGGATATCTTTAATCTCTCCTTATTTTTTCCTGAAGACAGGCAAACAGGATCATGGGTTAAAAATCTGTAAAGATTCTCAGTCATCTAGGTCATGGTTGTCCCATGACACATGAGGAAACAGATAAACCTCCAAATGCATAAAATGACTCTCTAAAAGGATGCAAATGACCAGCTGTCTGCAAGGAATATAAATCCTTCCATTCCCCACTATCCTGTCAGAGCTGAAGGAGCTTGTTGGATGAGAAGTGAAATGTCTTCCTGATGATAAGCTAGGAATATAACAAACCAGATACTGAAATGACACGATACGCAAAAGCTGTAATAAATATATACAATCTTTTACTATATATATATATATATGCTTTTTTGTGTGTGTGTGTATATTGATATATATTTTTTTCTGTATATATATATTCAGATTACTATTAACTATGAAAATATATAGTAACATATAAGTTTGATTTGTATATAGATACTTATATATGTCTATATATGTACACTTTTTCTTTTCACATGTTGTTTTCTGTATGTTTTTTTCTTTTCTTTCTGTATTATGTCTTTTTGTATATTTTAAAACAATTTAATAAAAACTATTTTTTTTTTAAAAAGAGAGAAGTGAAACGTCTTCAAAGGAAAAACAAGAAAGTCCAGTTGCCCCCTGAAAAACCACCTTTTGGGACAACCATGACCTGGATGACTGAGAATCTCTACAGAATTTAGCTATACAATTTGGGATGAAGACCTTTTGAATGGTGTGGGAGTAGGAATGGATTTCCAGAGGAAAAATCGCAGACTACAGGAACCAGGAGCACCACTCAGGTGACCCTGAGGACACAGATAAACCTCCAAGTGCTTCAATGACCCTCTGAAAGGATGCAAATGACCAGATATACATCCTTCCATTCCCCATCATCCTGTCAGAGCTGAAGGAGCTTCTTGGGTAAGAAGCGAAACGTCCTTCAAAATAAAAAACAAGAAAGTCCAGTTGCCTCCTGAAAAAGCACCTTTGGGAGGGGGGATCATGGGTAGTTTGTTTCAAGCCACCTTTGATTTGGGCTAGCCTTAACTACTGATGCTTTATGTTACTGTGCAGGAATGGCCAGACTGATATTTTGGATGCATTCTCTGCTTTTCTCTCAACAATTTTTAAATTACAATTGTCTTATTGCAGTTCATATCTGGTCAAGATTGTGTCTGGAGAGCATTTTCTGTTTCCTCCTCCTGTTTAAGGTTTCTCTAGGGCTCCAGCAGGCTAAGAGGCCTTTTCCAGGTTAGGATCTGTGCAAATAACAGAGATGCAAAGCAGAAAAGAAAATAGCTGCCACAATGAAGCTATTTAGTTTATAGACAAATCAGCATTGATAATACATTTTTGAAAGATTCTGAAGAAGAGCTTCTGGTCAGTGCTGTCATTCTGTAATTTTACAGTGTACGTCATTAACATTTGCAGATCATATGATTTCACCAGCATACATCGGACTCAGGGAGGGCTAATTGGAAAGCTGAGTCTGAGATGCAACTCAGATGTAAATGGAAGTTATACGCAGAGCTGTCGTCCCTGTGCCTTGTGACACACTAAGTAAGAAATGAGGCTTTTAGACTTCATGAGCAGAGAGAATTCTTAGATTGCACTCAAAGTAAAATGAGATTGAGCACATAATCACATTAGCGGAACAATCTCGATCAAGGCATTTAATCAGAATTTCAATATTTTTAAATTGCCTCTGTACTTTAGAAAATGCTATTTAATTTGACCAGTAACTTATACTCAGGGAGGGCTTGTAATAAAAAAGGAGAAATATATCTAAAAACATTTTTTAAAGGAGCCTTGGACATTTTTAAATGAAAAGTCTCCTTTAATTTTGTCTTGATTTGAGGTGGCTACATGGATAGGATAAGATGTGGCAGCATTAAGCATTTGACTATTAAAGTTTAAGTCCACTGCTTAAAGAAGTCATGCTTTTTTAAGGTCTCTGTGCAAACCTGGGAAGTGGATGCTTTAAAGAGACAATGTGCTTGTCCTCCCTACTTCTTCCAAATACTAAGATCAATCTTCTTTTTGGGGGGATCAGCCAAGCTTCTTACAGTACTATGAGCTGTCTCTAACTGGAACCTCAACCTATTTAAACATTTGAATTCTTAGGCAATATTATTAATTGAACAGAATTAAGGGAAGGCCAGGACATGCTAGAAAAATATACAGAAAAATTTACATAGAAGAGAGAGAGAGAGAGAGAAACAGAGAGAGAGAGAGAGAGAGAGAGAGAGAGAGAGAGACAGACAGACAGACAGACAGACAGACAGACAGACAGACAAGAGGGAGGGGGGAGGGAGGGAGAGAGACAGTCGATAGATCTGAGAGAGAATCCTGTTTGTAGATCCAAAGAAACAAGAAAATAATTTTTCCTCAACTTGCTGCCTTCCAAATATGTCAATAACTCCTAGAAACCCTGATGTCTAATATTGATCTGGATAGATCAGTTATAAAATAGCTTCTTATGTTACTTCTATATATTGTGCCATGTTGCTTAATTTATAATATTAAGACTGCAATGCTAATTATATTTACCTGGAAGTTAGCAATGGGACTTATTTCTGGATAAGTATTTTGGTTCCCACCTTAACTCCATCAAAGATAACTGTTTTCTTGGCATCACTGTGTTAATTAATACTTAATTTTTTTCCAAAATCATGGGAATATATCTTAATCCTTGGATTGGCAGTCATTAAATATAAGAATTTGGATTTAGAGACGGTAATTTCAGAATATCAAAGCATGCAAAATTAGCCCTAGTTTCACTGCTACATATCTGAAGACTCTATCTAAATTGTTTGTTCATCCAAATTGCCCCTTAATGATACTCATAATATATGAAAACGTCTAGAAACCATTTGTGTCCTATTAAAATAACCTTCTTTTCCATTAGTGCTTCATACTGATCCCACTTCAGGTTTTAAAAATGGCTAGCTTAAAACCCCAATGTTTCACCATTTATTTTTTTTTATTTTTTTTTAATTCCACAATTCTGAGCTCTATTTTTTTAATTCCACAATTCTGAGCAAGCTATAATCCAAAAGGCAAATGTTTTAGTTGCTCATTGCAATTTGATCGAATCTTCAATATTGTCTGGCAGGAGTATCACTCGAGCAAAACAGAAATGGAGCTTTCATAGATAGGAGGAGGAGGAGGACCCAAGGAGACAGTTGATTGGGGGGGGGGGAATTGGCCATAAGTAGCAGAAGCAATTTCCAGCCCAATTTATCTTCCCAGATCATTTTAATTTTCAAATCTATAGGTAAGGGCAGACACAATGAATATGTTTTTCTTGAGAAATGTGATCCTTAGCCTCTGGTTTCTACATGATCAAAGACAATATTCTCCTCTTACAGTTAATCCACACTCTTTGAGAACAATCCAGTCACTTAGAAGGATTTGTATATGTTTTAATTGATTGGAACATTATAACATTAGTGGAAAATACCATAATATTTCTGTTTTTGATATTTGTTTATCTGTTCCGACAAGCAGGGCAGTGTGTGTGTGTGTGTGTGTGTGTGTGTGTGTGTGTGTGTGTGTGTGTGTGTGTGTGTGTGTGTGTGTGTGTGTGTGTGTGACTGTGTGTCTCTCTGTGTGTGTCTGTGTGTGTCTGTGTGTCTGTGTTTATATACTTACACACTCATACATATAACAACTACTCATTTTCATTGTTTTTATCTGCTGGAGTTGTCTGTAGTTTATCTATTTTTATTGCTTTTAGTTTATGTGTCATTGTGATTTTATGATGTTGCTTGTGATTAATGTCTCCAGACAACGAAAAATGAATCAGAAGGGTGGGATATAAATTATCTAATGAATATGAAAAATAACCAAAACAGGGTGAAGGCAGAAAAAGCTGCTTTCATTTTCAACACAGGCTTATTTAGAGCAACACAAAGCGCAATCTTAACATGGTTCACTCTTTTTAAATTCAGTGGGGCATGCCTGAATCTGGTTGGGCTGTAGCTGAGCTGACATTAAAAAGAGGTTGCTTAACCGATAGGTTGATGTCAGACAGAGAGACGAAGGAGGAGCTGGGGACTTGAAATTTAAATACGGTGTCCCATGAATGAAGGCATTCATTTCGATTGAGGTCGATTCCTGAGACAGTGATTGGAACAGAATGATTTGATCTATGACCTTGATCTATGGAGATTCTTGGTCATCCAGGTCATGGTTGTCCCAAAGGTGATTTTTTCCCGTAGAGGCAACTGGACTTTCTTATTTTTTCTTTTGAAGACATTTCACTTATCATCCAAGAAGCTTCTTCAGCTCTGACAGGATGGTGGGGAATGGAAGGATTTATACTCCTTCCAGATAGCTGGTCATTTTCATTTGACCCTGAGGGCACAGATAAACCTCAAGGTGGCCTCAACAACTCTCTAAAAGGATGCAAATGACCAGTTTTCTGCAAGGAATATAAATCCTCCCATTCCCCACTATCCTTTCAGAGCTAAAGAAGCTTCCTGGATGAGAAGTGAAATGTCTTCAAAGAGAAAAACAAGAAAGTCCAGTTGCCTCCTGAAAAAAAGTACCTTTGGGATGACCATGACCTGGATGACTGAGAATCTCTACAGACTTTTGCTATACAGTTTGGGATGAACATCCTTTGAATGGTTCTGACCGAATGGTGGAGGATGGAAGGATTTATATTCCTTGCAGGTTGTTAGCGCTCTTTCTGAGAGTTGTTGAGCCCACTTGGAGATTTATCTGTGCCCCCAGGGTCACCTGAATAGTGCAAATGGGTGTGGAGCCTTCTTGTGACTCCTGAAAGGACCATGTGGTAAACACAGCCTGTGATTATAACATATATGCCTGTTTATTCAACATATATACAGTATATACAACACAGTATATATTCCCTGTGCTGTAAACACAGTACATATTCTCTCTCTCTCTCTCTCTCTCAATCTCAAACTCTCTGTTTAAGGAGGTGGATGTGAACGTTTCCAGGGTTAGGAATATGGTTGCTTCTGAACAACCTTAGCGTGAAGTTTGAAGCCTTGTCCTTTTTTTAACCTGTGTTGCATTGGGATACAGGGAAAAAGAGTCGAGATTCAACCACAGAGTTGTGGCCACCATCTTGACTTTTTTGACACACCCTCCTGGTGGATGGACCTGACTGGGAAGCCCTGGTTCCCAAACTCTGCTGCACATGCATAGGGAGACCTAAAGACCCAGAACGATTGTAAACACAAAGAAATAACTTAGAGAGGATGATGCTGAAACCCATTTTTGTTTAGATGGCTCTACTTCTGTTCTTCATATTTCTTTCCAAGACAGAATAATTACGTATGGAGTAAAGCATAGGTTTCATCGGGGGTTTGAATCAGGGGTGAAATGCTCCCAGTTCGGACCAGTTCTTGCGTACCGGTAGCGATGGCCACCCGTGGTTCGGAGAACCGGTAGTGATGGCTGGCTGGCCATGCCCCCAAATTGGTCCCCCAGTTGCTGCTTGCTCGCCCTGCCCCGCCCAGTCTCTGCTCTGCAGCTTGCCTGCCTGAAGCACTGCGCCCCTGATCTGCCTGCCAGGTAAGCCTATGAAGTCGCGGCCTACCTAGCTGCCCCTGCCCCCCCCGTCTCAGCCTGCCTTCCCTACTTCATTCCCCATGGCCCGCAGCCCTGACATGCTTTCCTGCCTTCCAAGTGGCCTTCCCAGTGTCCCCATGGCCAGCTTGTGAAGGCAGGCAAGCGGAAGGCCATGTGGAAGGCAGGAAAGCATGTCGGGGCAGCGGGGAAGGGAGGTAGCAGCCTACTCCCTTCCCTGCAGCCCTGATATGCTTTCCTGCCTTCCATGCGGCCTTCCCGGCAGTCCCCCATGCCCGCTTGCCTTCCGAAGTCGGCATCCAGCCCGTGATGGGAGATGCACCGCTTCTGGCCAGTGGGTGGGTGGCCCTTGGGGGGACATGCAGCTGCTGCATTGGGGCTAAGAGGGGCGGTGGCAGGAGAAGGAAGAAAGCGAACGGCAGCTGTGGTGCTCTTGGAAGGCAGGCGGTGAGGGTCCTTCACAGCTGCGCGCTGCTTCCATTATGGAAGCCACCACCAGCAGGCTGGGCAGCAGCCCTCCATGTGGGGAGAGGGCCAAGCCTGTGTTTGGAAGCAGCTGCCGCTCTTGCTGCCCGCTTTCTTCTTTCTCCTGCAGCGAAACAAAAGTGAACAGCAGCTGCTTCAGGAGGGCAGGTGGACGTCTGCAGCCAGGCAGGGAGGGAGGGCAGCAAGTGCGGTGGCCCCTTCCAAGCGCAGGCCTGGCCCTCTCCCCACGCGGGGGGCTGCTGCCCGCCCAGCTGCCAGCGGCTTCTGCACCGCACTTGTAGTCATGTGGCTGGCCGGATTAACAGGTATGCTAGGGACGCCTTACCCGCCGCCTCCGTGTACTGCACCCCTCTCGCTGCCCTCCCTCCCCAGCTGGCAGGAGGAGGAGGTAGGCGAGGTGAGAGGCAGAGGGGCGCGTGGGGCTCAGCTCAGCTGCTGAGCATGTGGGGCACCCGGCTTGGCTCTTGGGCTGCTTCCCGCTATCGTGCAAAGTTTGGCGTGCTAGGCTGGTGGAGGAAGAGGCTCCCGGCGGGCACCAAGGCAGTGGCGGGTTACCTGTTGAGGCTCCTTCCTTCCCGCCTGCTCAGCTGCCTCCCTTCCGTCTCAGCGTGCTGAAGCCCGGAGCCTCAACAGGTAAACTGCTGCCGTGGCGCAGCACGGTTCCAGGATGGCGGAGAGCTTCCTTGGCTTCTCCCAAGCAATCTCTGCCCCCACTGCTGGCTCTCCCAAGCAAGCTCTCCACCATCCCGAAACTGCACCACGTCTGAAAACTCCCCTAGGCCGGAAAAGTTCCCTGGGCTGGAAAACTCCACCGCGTACGGCAGTGGTGGGTTCCTACAGGTGCGGTCCACTCTATAGCACTGGTAGCGGCCCGCTGGTGACGTCACAGTACCAGTGCGGTCGGTTGCTGGTGCCTGGGTGCCACCATTTTTTAAAAATATTTTTTTACATTTAAAAAAATGTTCTTCTGTGCATGCCCAGAAGCCGAGCTTCCGGCACAGCGCATGCGCTGCCTTCCTACCCCACAGTGAGTCCAAGCAGGGGAGGATGGCTGAGGGAGCGTGTGAGACGCTGAAAGAACGGGCGGCAGGAGCTATCTCCATTCCCCTCCCTTCAGCAATCTGAGAAGCCACGAATGCGCGGTGATGATCCTAGGCATTTTTGCACGTTCGAGGCTTCTTGAGCTGCTGAGGGGAGGGAAATGGGCGGCAGGACCTATCTCAGTTCCCCTCCCTTCAGCAGTCCGAGAAGCCACGCCCACCCGGTCACATGGCCGGCAAGCCACACACACAAAATAAGCCACGCTCACAGAGTGGTAGTAAAAAAAAATAGGAACCCGCCCCTGGCATACGGCGTGGTGCGGTTCTGGGATGGTGGAGAGCCCATGCAAACTCTGCCCCCATTGCTGCCGCTGCTGCTGCTGCTGGGCACGTCCGCGCAGCAGAACTCCCCAGGAAGGGCTCCATCTATGTGCCCAGACCAGGTGTGTGTGTGTGTGTGTGTGTGTGTGTGTGTGTGTGTGTGTGTGTGTGTGAGAGAGAGAGAGAGAGAGAGAGAGAGAGAGAGAGAGAGAGAGAGAGAAGAAAGAAAGAAGGAAGGAAAGAAAGAAGGAAAGAAGGAAGGAAGGAAAGGAAAGGATGAAGGAAAGGAAAGGAAAGGAAAGGAAAGGAAAGAAGGAAAGGGAAGGGAAGGGAAGGGAAGGGAAGGGAAGAAAGAAAGAAAGAAAGAAAGAAAGAAAGAAAGAAAGAAAGAAAGAAAGAAAGAAAGAAAGAAAGAAAGAAAGAAAGAAAGAAAGAAAGAAAGAAAGAAAGAAAGAAAGAAAAAAGAAAAAAAGAAAGGTTATGACTACAACTGAGCCCAAAATTTTGGTTGCTAAGCAAGAGCTTTGTTAAGTGAGTTTCACCACATTTTACAAGTTGGCCATGCCCACTTGACACCAAGCATGCCCACCCGTTCACATGACCACAAAGCACGCCCAATGAGTCACATGACCACCAAGCCAGGCCCACATGAAGCCACACCCACCTGACCCTCCAAGCCAAACCCACAAAATAAGCCATGCCCACAGAACCGGTAGGGAAAATTTTTAGATTTCACCACTGGTTTGAATACAAATCTGTGGATGGTGGGTTAAATTCACATGCATTTCAGCAGTCGTTCATTCAGAAAAGAGGAGGACTCAAAACAGAAATTCAAAATTGGCCATGGAGCTGGAATAAAAAAAGTAACTATATTTATGACTTTCCTGTGCATCATTTGGACAGCTGTTGGTCATAAAGTGCTACAGATGTAGCCGGAACAGAATGTTTGTGGTCTTCGGTGAGTCTTCAGATACTTTACCTCAGTTGATCATCTGCTTCTTGGAACTGTTGGCAAGCAAAGATAATTCCTGGGCTAGAATTGATGGGAAGAGCTGATCGGTTGTTAAGATACATGTCATCTAGCCAGTATTGCAATACCTACGAGAGAGAGAGAGAGAGAGAGAGAGAGAGAGAGAGAGAGAGAGAGAGAGAGAGAGAGAGAGAGAGAGAGAGAGAGAGAGAGAGAGAGAGAGAGAGAGAGAGAGAGAGAGAGAGAGAGAGAGAGAGAAGGGGGTACATTGTTTAAGTGCCTTTGTCTTTCTATTTTTTAAAAATCATTTGTGCCCCGCCTTTATAATTTTCATAAATAACTCAACATGATGAACATTTCCAACACACTTTCCTCTTCCTATTTTCCCACAACCACCACCCTGTGAGATGGGTTGGGCTAAGAGAGAGTGATTGGCCAAAGTCATCCATCTGGCTTTCATGGCTAACTAGAACTCACCGCCTAGTTAACTAGTCCCACCGTCATGGGACTAAAACTCACCATCTCTTGCTTTCTAACCTGGTATCTTACCCAAACTGGGATTCGATTTTAATATTAATGTTCTTTGATGACTACAGGTCTACAGTAATTCTCCTCTCCCATGTTAATCTCCCATTGTCTTCAAAAAAGGAAGTCTGTAAATACACATTTGTCTGTACTAATAATGCCTCTGTGATATCAGAGCATCTCAACCAATTCCTTGGAGGAGGGAATAAAGGAGAAAGAAGCTTAGACCCCAGTGTGATTCTAGCTCTTTTCACATGTTCTATGATAAACATATTTGAAGTTGAAGGGCAAAAGACTTACCCAATTCTCCATTTGTTCATGTCTTTCAAGAAGCTTCTTCTGAAGGAATTCTCCCTGGCCTCCTGGTGCCCCAAACTTCTCCACAAGAGTCTTTGTTTTCTTATATTGTTCTTCAGTCACCAGATGTTTCATGCACTGAAGGTACCTATCTAAGGTTTGCTGGAGCGAGGGAACCGGGAGCTTGGGCAGGACCTAATGAAAAAGAGTCCACGCCATTAGTAATTGAATATTCCCATACTATTTTGTTTTACAAAACTATTTTTTGTAGTTGAACTTTCGCCTTGATAGTCTAACCTACCACACGCTTTCTTTCAGGTTCCTTATAGCACAATATTATTATATGTTGGAAAATTGCATAGAAGATGTAATTTGCTACAGATAATAAACCCTTGCATTGGAGAAGACTTTTGAGTGTCCCTTGGACTTCAAGGAGATCCAATCAAGCAATCCTAAAAGAAATCAACCCTAATTGCTGTCCTTTGGAAGGAGAGATACTGAAGCTGGAGCTCAAATACTTCAGCCACCGAATGAGAAGAGAGGACTCCTTGGAGAAGGCCCCGATGTTGGGGAAGATGGAAGATGAAAGGAGAAGGGGACGGCAGAAGCTAAAACTTTTATGCTTTGAGAGAATTTGTGAAGAAGGGACATCCTGAGCATTTCTTTTAATCCAAAAAGAACCCACATCCGTTGTCATTGACCTTGAAACTTTATGGTTGATGATCTAAAAGTCTTGGTTGCCTTTCCCCCCATCTTTTGCTTTGGGGGGCAGGTAAGTGGGGAGGGGGATAGTTGATTTCTAGGTAAACATCTATAGAATTGTTCAGTACATCCACAATCTTAATCTTAATTGACCATCCTTCTCCTTGAGCACTTCATACTAATTTGTTTTCCACGGATAAGTAAATTGTTCAATTTTTGAAGGCAACTTCACTCATTTCATCCATGAAGAAGAACACTGTGATATCTGTTCCTCTAAACTAGGGTTGTCCAACCTTGGCAACTTTAAGACATGTGGACTTCAACTCCGAGAATACTGGCTGGGGAATTCTGGGAGTTGAAGTCCACAAGTATTGAAGTTGCCAAGGTTGGACATCCTTGATCTAAGCTCTTCTCCACCCCAATGGAAATTACCCCCCCCTCCAAATGCAAATTCCATTCTGATGCCTCTTTTCCTCACTCACCATCTCATCTTGGCTTTGGGCGCCATTTTCCTTCTTTGCTGTGATCTTCCCTCGGATTGGCATTTTGAGTCTCCTTTAGACCTTTTCAACGGATCGCAAAACTTGAAGGAAGCAGAGATAAACTTAACATTGCAATGCTTGGGTCAGGCATTACTTACCTGGATAAATTATAGTCTTTGAAGAGCAAAATCTAAGAAATAGACTTTTCCAGATGAAGAACATTTCTCTACAATCTAGAACCAAATCCCTCTTGTGTCTCTTTTTTGTTGCCTTCTAGCTGCAATGGTTCAGAAGCTAGAAAGTAGAAGGTGAACCCTAAAATATTGCAGGTGACAAAAATATTCCCTATTTTTTTCCTCCCAATTTGTGTTAACATGCACTTAATCTTGGTGTGGTGGCACTTATTTGCAGGAAGGAAAATGGAACCCCACCAAATTCTTTTGGATCAGCAATTTTTTCTGGTGGGGGGAATTGGGCACTCCAAGATGGTCCCATCTCTCTGGAACCAACTCCCACCAGAGATCTGGACTATCCCCACTCTACTGGCCTTCCGCAAAGCCGTAAAAACATGGCTCTTCCGGCAGGCGGGGTGAACAAGTTCGGATTCTCCCATGAATGAATGTTCTTTTTAAAATTATGAAATGTTTTTTAAATTTATGTATTATGTATATTGTTCTTATTCATGTTTTACGCCGCCCTGAGACCTACGGGATTGGGCGGCCTATAAGAACTTTTAATTAAATTAAATTAAATTAAATTAAATTAAATTAAAAGATAACACATCAAACGTTCAACCCTCTGTGAAGAAGATGAGAAAATTGGGCACTGAGCACAATTCAGTCTGTGTTTATAAATGTGTGATGAATTTGGATAAATACAGGACTGGACGATACAACCACATTGATGGTTAGTAGGAAAGTGAAGGTGGAACCTCCCATCCAAGAGGAGAAGAAGACCTCTCCACGACAGTCTAATTGCTGTGCCGAATGCCTCCCAGCCAAATGTCAAATACAACATGTACTTATTTCTCAAGGATTCCATGCTGTGGAAAACTTAATTATGCCAAAGGAAAAAATGCTCCATAGAGTCCTTTATGGCCACTTCTGTCCAGATGATTTAAGGGGTCAGGCAAATGCTAGGAGTCAAATTAATAGAGCTGATTGTGTTGAACTTCTCATGCCCCATCCAGCCAGTAGACCTGCAATGGGGAGATTGACATTTATGGGGTCCAGTGGCCTTTGCTGTCCTTCCAAAGCAAAGAGTAATCTGCAACAAAAGGAAGGGGAATCTTCCCAGGAGGGAGACGGGAGATTGATCCGACTTTAAATCATAGCTTGAGTCCGATTAGTGTGGCTGGTTCACTCAGGGCACACCCAAAGCTTCCCTCAATTGCAAGGGGGAAAATGGGACATTCTGAAAACCTTAATGGGTACAGGCAACAATGTTATGTAGGCTTCAATGGGAAGAAACAGTTATTTATGATTTGCAGAATAAAAATGAAAGGGGGGGGAATAAAAAAAGAAAAACAGAGAGAGAGAGAGAGAGAGAGAGAGAGAGAGAGAGAGAGAGAGAGAGAGAGAGAGAGAGAGAGAGAGAGAGAGAGAGAGAGAGAGAGATGAAAAAGAAAGAAAAACAGAGAGAGAGAGCAGAGAAAGAAAGAGAGAGGGGAGAGAGAGAAAGATGAAAAAGAAGAGAGGGGGGGGGGGAGGGAGAGAGAGAGATGGATGTATTACCAAAGATAGGAGTTTAAAATGGAGAAAGGAAAGGAAATAAATGGTATTATAAACAGTTGTACCATTCCAGCTGGGGCATTTCTTATTTTCAATTTCAAACATCTTGAAGGTTTTAAAGAAGGAGAAGGAGAAATCTTATTTGCTTAATACTGTCCTGTTTTAAATTTCTGGCTGCATTTGGGATGATTCAGACATTTAGTTTCTCCAGTTGTGTGTGATACACCTCCCTCCTTTTGTATTTTTTTAAAAAATAACTTTATTGATTTTGCAAAACAAAAATTACAAACTTGAAAGGTAAACAAATACAAAAATGGGAAATTTGAAAATTAAAAAGCTCAGGAAAGGAAAAGAATAAAAGTGCAGAGGAAAAAAAGAGAAAGAAAGAGTAAAAGAATGACTTTCTTTAGTACAGTTATAGAATAAAAAAATACAAGCAACTCCTAATCTAAGGCAGGGGGTGTCAAACTCCATTTCATCAAGGGCCGCATCAGGGTTGTGGCTGACCTCAGGGGACCAGGGTGGGCATGGCCATCTAGACGTCATTCGTGTCAGGGGATGCCTGTGGTGGCCTGGGCGCTATGCCAGGGAAAACAGCTCCTGAGCTCCGTTTTTGGCTGTGACGGCCTCCTGCAACCCTTTGCCAGTGAAAACGGAGCCTGGGAGGGCCACGTGCAGCCCCCCCCTCACAAGCTCTGCTTTCGCTGACAGAGGGCTGCAGGAGGCCGTCACAGCCGAAAACGGAGTCTGGGAGGGCCGCATGTGGCCCTCGCAAGGTCCGTTTTTGCCGACAGAGGCACTGTGGGCCAGTCCTTCACTGTTTCCAGGGCAGCCCCACGGGCCAGATCTAAGCACCCCATGGGCCGGATTCATCCCACGGGCCTTGAGTTTGACACCCCTGATCTAAGGTTTCTCCTTTTGTATTTCTAAGGATGTAAGGAAATAGGCCTCTTTTAGTTAAGTTCTGTGCTCTTATTTGGAGACTGCATTAGTATTAAGTGAAGTGGGAGGAAAGGGGAGAAACATTGCAGCTTCTAAGGTTGGAGTTGGTGATATTTTATGTCTTCAAATATACAGTATAAGTGACTTATTACTGGGTGATATCAATATCTGTGGTAAGACAGGTGAAAATCTCTTTAGATTGGGAAAGTGTCAGGAAGGATGGAGGGAAGGAAGGAAGGAAGGAAGGGAGGGAGGGATGGAGGGAAAGAGGGAGGGAGGGAGGAGAAATGGGGAGGGAAGGAAGAAAGGAAAGGAAAGGAAGGAGGGAGAGAAGGGATGGATGGATGCATGGAAGGAAGGAGGAAAGGAGGGAAGGAGAAAGAGTGAGGGAGGGGGAGGGAGGGAAGGAAGGAAGGAAGGAAGGAATGGAAGGAGGGAGGGAGGCAGGGGGATGGATGGATGGTTGGCAGGAAGGCAGGAAGGCAGGAAGGAATTTCACCTCACTATTGTTTTTGGCAGAAGCAGCTTCTCCTTCAAGGGCGCCTTTCCTTAAGACTGAAATTGGGAAACCCAATGTCCTTGCGTTTACAAATGCCCAGGTTCCATCAGGTTCTCTGCTGTCCTTTATCTCTTCAGTCATTTGTCTTCTCCAACTGAAACGCATGATCTGAGACCAGCTCCTTTGGGAAAGGCTGCAACTTTGTCATTGTGCAGTTCTAAAGATGACGCACGATTCATTGTCTCCTGAAATCGCTTTTCTATGGCCATTTTCCCCAGAGCACCACCAGGAGAAAAAGGACTCAAAACATTTTAGGAAAGGGTCAAGTGAACCTTGCAGCTCAGAGTGTTCAACCCTTGTTAATTTGATAGTGTCTCGGGGTTTCAATATGTTTCTAGATTAAAAAAGATAGAGACACACGCCATCCTTGTAGCAATATATGAGAATGGAGACTGGAGCAGGAAAAGCATGTTCGTCTCTCGCATTCATTTCTAACTGGCGAGATAAAATGGATAGAAATTTAGAGTTAGAGAGATTCTCCAAAAACTCTTTGTGGATGGTCTCACCATCTTATTACGGGAGAGAGAAAAGGGGGAAAATGAAGAATATATTTTATCTTTAATCCTTCAAGATACATACAAGTTTTAAACAGAATGCTGCAGATTAACTATTAACAGAAATATTTTGCCATAAATTTGAGTCCATCATTGGAAACATTTGTTTTTGTTAAGAAATTCCATTTTGTTAAGAAATTCCACACACTAAAGAGCATTGAAACCCCACTCCCTTCTAGCACTGATGATGTTACCTAGTTTGGGTAATGAAACGTCTGCAAGAAAACCACCAAGCTCAGAGAGCACCAAGGACCTCTTTTCTCCTTGAGCTACAAATATTCTCTTTTATTGGTATCATCTCTGTCTTTCTAATCAGAAGAAGGGGGGTCCTGGTGGAAGATCTGCATTCATTCTGAACCAAGGAGGGAGGGAGTTTGGGAGGAATGAACACACCCGCACATACACACAACACAGGCTGACCTAGGCCTTCTCTTCAGCCCCCAAAGAGTTGCCCGTATGCATGAGAATGCCAGTGGCATTGCAGCGTTATCCCCTGGCTGTTGCCATAGCTTGCACCTGGATTCCTTGGCTTTTGGCAGCCTGGACCTTGGTGCCATCACCATCTGTCCCTGCATTATGCTAGAGGGACAGTCACAGGGCTGCACTTTCACACACATCTGATGGAAGCCAAGTGCTTGACAGGAGAACAGAGCAAAGTTTCTGCCTGGGGATGCAGAGATTTTGAAAGGGGCTGTTAACCAATCATGATATTATGAGACTTGCTAGCTGGCCTTTTGCCCCTGTGGCATTCTATAGTCAGGAAATACATTTTGAAAAGAACAGTTGCAATTCCTATCCCCCAAATATTATTGGAATCTCTCTCTCTTTCTCTCTCTCTCTCTCTCTCTCTCTCTCTCTCTCTCTCTCTCTCTCTCTCTCTCTCTCTCTCTCTCTCTCTCTCTCTCTCTCTCTCTCTCTCTCTCTCTCTCTCTCTCTCTCTTCTCTCTCTCTCTCTCTCTCTCTCTCTTTCTCTCTCTCTCTCTCTTTCTCTCTCTCTCTCTCCCTCCCTCCCTCCCTCCCTCCCTCCCTCCCTCCCTCTCTCTCTCTCTCTGTCCCCACACGCATGGAACCCTAAGTGGGGAATGGAAATAAAACAGAATCAAACTATACAATCCATTTGAAAGAAAACTGGGCTGAAGCCCGTAAAAATCATATTGTCCACGTATCAAGAAAATCACACCCAGAACAAAGCTCCACCCCAACATCCAGGCCCTCATCCAGGGGATTAGAAATTTCTAATCCTAAATCAATCCTATGGGTTGCAGTCAACAAAGCTGTCTTGTTTAGCTCAGCAGAAACAGAGAGGTGGAGGAAAGAGATTTGCTCAGGTTTTTCTGGGCAGCCATCTAGTTTACAATGACCACCTGTGTGTTTCCGCTGGAATGGGTGCAAGTATTGATTTACGGGAAGAAATAAGAGAGAAATTCACTTGCATCAGGGTAAACGCTGCCCAAATTGAACACGTGGTGGACATGCATGCCATGGGAATGGCGCTACAACTGGATGGAAGGATAGAGAGCGACCAGGACAAAAGCGGAGGTGTGCATATAAACCACCACATTCTTATATGGACCCTTCCTTGGGAAATCAACTAATTGCAACAAAGAACATTCTAGAATGCAGTTTACTGGCCACCAGTTCCAGAAATAAACAAGAAACAGGGTCTATTGATGGAGGGGCACAATTTTTCTTCTTAAAAAAGATGCATGGTGGCAAATTTGCCAGCTGCCTGCAGCCTTCTCCATCATCTCTGATTAATTGTTCTCCCTGTCAGAACATTTCTCCTTAGTTCAAGGTTGCTTCTCCTCTTGATTGGTTTCCATCCTTTGCTTCTTGTGCTGCCTTCAGGTGCTTTGGAGAATAGCTTGACCCCCTCTTCTTTGTGGCAGCCCCTCAAATATTGGAAGATTATCATTAGTCCATCTTTCCACTGGAGTAGAGAAACCCAATTCCTGCAACCGTTCTGTCCCTGGGTCAACCGGTTGTTAAATATCACACACACACACACAATCAAAGTGGATTCTGGGCGCTGCGCTGCAATGGAGAAACGGGCAACGGAGGGAAGGAGGAGGATCAGGGAGAAGAAAGAGGGAAAGTGGCGTCCTCTTCCCTCGCCCCACCCACCAGCGCCCAGATGCCCTCACTTCCCCCAAGCCATTTCTTTGCCTACCTGATTTCCAGCTCCTCGCGTTTCTCTGTCGTGTTTCTCGCTTTTTTGTGTAGGGAAAGAAAAGTTTGTGAGACTAAAAAAAGAAAAAGTTCAATCAATCAATTCCAACTTCGCGATATCTTTTTTTTTCCGCGAGAAGTTGGAATTGATTGATTGAACTTTATTTGTTTTAGTCCCACAAACTTTCCTTTCCCTGCACGCGACGGCGAGAAACGCAACAGACCTGGAAATCAAGTGGGCAAAGAAGTGCGTGTGGGAAGCGGAGGCATCTGGCAAACGCGCCCGTCCCTCTCCAGCACTGCCCAGGCCCACCGGAGGGAAAGCCGGCACTTAAACGCGGCGGCATTCCAGCTCTGGCCGGGAATTAGCTACCGGCTAAACTGGTGCGGTCCGGCTGAATCCCACCACTGGAAGCTAAATTATTAGCTGACATAGACTGCTTTGAGTGGGACTTTTCGTGGAAAGGTGAGATTCAGCCATCCTGCCACTTCCACGCTCAAGTAGAACAACGGCTCCCCCACCCTTTATTTTACAGTGGAAACGCTTAGGGGCGATTTCCTATAAAAAAACTATTTCAGGATTTGCTCCCGGTTTCCGCCTCCTGTTCTCCGCCCGCCCGGCTCTTTAGTCAGCCCCCCCACCCCCCACAAGCGCGGCCCTTTTGAAGGGGGAAAGAGGGTGGGCGAGAGAACGAAGAGCTCCCACCTTCAGCTGGAAGCTTTGGACTTGCCCGACCATCAGCCGAGCGGATTCCGGCTCTAGAGCCTCCCCAAACCCCACAGCCCGGCAGAAGGGAAAAGCCCCACCGGGCTGGCTCCGCCAAAGGCTGCCTCCCGGTCTCGCAGCCAGCTCCCTCCTGAAGTTTCAAGGGCCGCCACGCAGCGAGTCCCCCCCCCACCTCCACGCGCGTCCCCCGGCGCTTACGCTGTTTTCTCCTTAGGCGCCCTTTGGCCTCCTGACCGGCCGTCCAAGCTCCTCTTTCTCTTCGGCTCTTAAGGAACTAAAGCAGAGCGACAAAGACCAGAACAGACAATCTGAGTGAAGACAAACCACCTTCAAGCCAACCCAATGCGCGCATCTGGCCATCTGGAAATGCAGCTCTTTCTTCACCCCACCCCCCACCCCCAACCACACTGATTGACGGAGGAAAAGGCAGCCTAGCGATGTTGTTCAAACATCCCCTTTTCAGGGGGCTGCTCACTATGTTCCCACAGCCGAATTAACTCGAATTCCGGCTCCTCCCAAGCACATTCACCCCTCATCGGATCCCAGCAGGCTGGATGCTTGCGACAAACAGAATTGCATCCCGGACCCCAACGCGCCCTCTAAGCAAAAGGGACACTGGAACCGGCTTCTTCGCGTGTCGTGCGAACGGAGCCGCCGACTCTCTCCGTGGACGCGTGTTCCCCGCGGGATAACTGGCAGGTAGGGCTCTTACCTGGCACTGGCGCACCCGGGGAGCCGGCGGAGTGGGGAAGGCTCTTTCGGCCGGGGAAGCCGTTCAAGCGGCTGGGCGCGGGCTGCCTTCAGAGGCGCTGTCCATGGTGCCTCTGGTGGAGCTCACCTGCCTTCTTCGGCTGCCGGGCTCCCGTTCTCCGCCTTCCTCTTCGCCAGCCCGGTACGGGCGACGAGGTAGAGCCGGTAAAGGCAGAGCCCGGACGGAAAAGGGGTTCCTTTCGCTGGCCGCCTCTCCTTCACGGACCGGCTCTTCACCGCAACTCCACAAACTTCTTGGCCAGGCAGGCAGGGAAAGAGGGCTCGGTCGTCCCGGCTAAATGAGGGGCGCGCCGCCCTGGCATCGCTCTTTCCAGCGGACGACCCACTTGGCAAAGGCGGGCAGGAGTCCCCCCAGGCGCTCCGCGCTCTCCAACCGTTTGGCTCTTGGAAGGAAGCCGGGAGAAGCGAAACCTGCCCGGCGAAGCGAGTCGTTGCGTGGGCTTCTCAAAAACAAGCCCCCCTGGAATTTACTCTGCGGGAAGGGAGGCTCCGGGCGGCAGCTTGAAGTGTGCCTTGTCTTTGGTGGGGCGGGAGAAGGAGACTGCAGGGCAGCCCATTTCCAAGGTGGCGCTGGACTACAACTCCCGCCAGCGCCATTTGGAGGTTAAGTCGCTTGAAGGGGAGGAAACCAACGGGGGAGAGGCTGGAGGGGTCCATTCAGATTAACACCCAAGGTCTCCTCTCTGTTTCCTTCCACCTTCCTATGCCACACCAAATTTCAAAGTCCTTGGTGGTCTATGCCAATCAGAGCGTGTGCCTACTGGTGTTCTGCCCGCCTTTGCTTGGGTCATCTTCTGGATTGGCCCCTCCAGCCAGCCTACATTAGTGCCTGGCTGACCTGAGGCTCATTGTCCCTTGGGTTGGGGCTCAACCTCTCCCAGACCAATGATAGGGTGGGCTTCCCCCCCTCCAGGAGGGGATGACCCATCTTCCCACACCCCAAAAGACACACCTCTAGTCCATACTCCTTTCTCAAAAGGGGGGGGAATAAAGACCCCACTTTCATGTTTTGTCCAGGCTAAGACTTTGCTGGATTAATAAGGCGGGATATGTAGATTAAACTCTCACGTGAAAAGGAGGGGGCCAGACCATTGGAGTTGCCTCCATGCTTTGATGCAAAGGAAATAGGGCCAGTGTGTGTGTGTGTGTGTGCGCGCGCGCGTGCATGTGTGTGTGTGTGTGTGTGTGTGTGTGTGTGTGTGTGTGTGTGTGTGTGTGTGTGTGTGTGTGTTTCATCACAGGAACAACCTTCATTTACAAAAATTCAGAGTCACTTAGGTGAGATGGATGGGATAAAATTTGATAATAAATAAATTCAGTCTTCTAAATAGCCGAGGGTTCTCTAATGAACAACTGGGGACAACTGACAGAGAAGGGAAAAGAAACCTTCCCACAACACCATTCACCTGCTTACTGAGTGCTTACTGCTTACACACAAACTCACTAAGCTTAGCTGGTTGTTCGAATGAGGCACAACCTTTTGGGTTCATAAATGACCCAGTGAAGGGGTTGTGTGAATGCAGCAACTGAATCTTCAGGTCCATCCGCCATCCAGTATTTTAAGAAGACAAGAAAAAGTGACCTGTTTGGAAGAAGGCAGGCAGGCAGGCAGGAAGGCCCTTTAGCCCTGTTATATAGGGCATTCAGTTTAGTTTAGTTTAGTTTAATTAAATTTATATACCGCCCTTCTCCAGGGGACTCAGGGTGGTGAACAGCCAAGTAAAAAATACAATATAAACATTAAAATACATTTAAAAGAAAATATTCTATGTGGCCCTAATTTAATACAATTAAAATTTAGTAAAATCTTAAAATTTAAAAAAAACCCAAAAACTTTTTCACCCCAGCCCGGCTTGATAAAAATAATACATCTTGAGGGCACGGCGGAAGGTGGGCAGGTCGTGAATGATTCTTAAGTCTGGAGGGAGCTGATTCCAGAGGGTGGGTGCTCCCACAGAGAAGGCCCTCCCCCTGGGCGTCACCAGCCCAGTGCATCGATCTTTTCCTTCCTTCCTTCCTTCCTTCCTTCCTTCCTTCCTTCCTTCCTTCCTTCCTTCCTTCCTTCCTTCCTTCCTTCCTTCCTTCCTCCCTCCCTCCCTCCCTCCCTTCCATTTTTCCTCACTCCCATTTTCTTTTCCTTCCTTCCTTCCTTCCTTCCTTCCTTCCTTCCTTCCTTCCTTCCTTCCTTCCTTCCTTCCTTCCTTCCTTCCTTCCTCCCTCCCTCCCTCCCTCCCTCCTTCCCTCCCTCCCTTCCATTTTTCCTCACTCCCATTTTCTTTTCCTTCCTTCCTTCCTTCCTTCCTTCCTTCCTTCCTTCCTTCCTCCCTCCCTCCCTCCCTCCCTCCCTCCCTCCCTTCCTTCCATTTTTCATCCCTCCATTTTCTTTTCCTTCCTTCCTTCCTTCCTTCCTTCCTTCCTTCCTTCCTTCCTTCCTTCCTTCCCTCCCTCCCTCCTTCCTTCCTTCCTCCCTCCCTCCCTCCCTCCCATTTTTCCTCCCTCCCATTTTTTTCCCTCCTTCCTTCCTTCCTTCCTTCCTTCCTTCCTTCCTTCCTTCCTTCCTTCCTTCCTTCCTTCCTTCCTCCCTCCCTCCCTCCCTCCCTCCCTCCCTCCTTCTTTCCTCCTTTCATTTCTCCCTCCCCCCTCCCTCCGTTTTTTGGGCAGAATATTCAGAAGAAATCTCTTCTCTGAAATAAAACCCCTTCTTTTCCAGTTCTGTTGCAACTGGTCGCCCTTCGAATTTAATGGCAAAGTCAATTTTAAAAAAAGCGAAGTCCAGCCCCAGGACCTGGATAGGTCCGTTCGCCTCACCGGGAGGCAGGTGGGAGAAACCAGGCTAGGACGAGATACGGTCGGAGACGAAGTTTTCCAATTTCCTGGGCTTGAACCAGCGGGGGCTGTAAACGAAATCCGGGGCTTCTTCGGAGGATTTCGCGGATTTCAACGACTGGGTTTTACCTCGGAGGAGACACAGCCAAGCTGCGGAGGGAAAGGAAACTCGCGGAGCCCTGAGATCAAAGCGGGCGAAAATAGTGTCCAGAAATGAGGGCGGACAGCCAGTTGCACCGTCCCGCGGGGAGAAGCCAGGCTGAAGTCCTTCAGACAGGAGAAGGCAGGTGGGCGACCTTGAACCCTCTCGCTGCGCCGGATGGAAACCTGTTTCCTCGTCTCAGCCCTCCGTGAAACGGAGAAGATTAAAAAGGAGACGGAAAAAGAAACCAGAAACCGTTTTGGAAACGCTCCGTTAATTCATTCCTCCGGACAACGGTGGAGAAGTTAAGAAATCCTGGATTACGGTCCCCCACAATCCACAGCTTCGGGCTGATAGAAATCGAGGTTCCACAAACTTGCTTGAGAGGGTGGGGGGGGGGCGAATCAGGCCGTGGCTCTGTCGTGCGAAAAAGGGATAAAAGTGTGGAAAAGCAGGCAAGGCGTTTTGCGCAGCCGTTGGGAAGCAGAATGAAATTGACACGCCACGCAGTGAAATTGACCAGACTGATGGAAGGATGAGGCTTTGGGGAAGAAAATAGACCGGGGAGGCCTATGGTTAGCCTGGAAATCAGAGGACGGTTTGCAATCATCCTACACAAATAGCATAGGAAATACACAGCGGGATTCTAAAGGGAATATAAAATACTCACCATATATCAAGGATCCTACAGGAAGTTACTCAGAAGTAACTAAAGCTAAGTAACTAAAGCTTACTTAGAATTACAGAGAGAATCACACACACAAACACACAAAAGGAATTGAAAAATCAAATAGACTTAATAAAACATAAAATTAACTTATTGGAAAAAGAAGAATTGGCACAAAAATTAAAAGTGTAAAGCTTCCATCTAATAAGTAGCTGTCTAAACTTTGGGGAAATAAACGAGAGAAATTACAGACCTGCATTCTACACATAGTTTGTGAACATAACTGTATCTGTCTAATGGGGTGTGGCAGAGATCTATTAGAAACAATTCTTGAAAAATTCTACTGCCTTCCAATCATAATTAAAACAAACAAATAAACGAATAAACAGACAACCCTAAACAGAGCTGATCTTAAAAAGACTCATTCCAAACCAAAATAAAAACTAAGCCAGGATGAGCCAACTCAGTTAAAATATTTGTAAGAAGAGCAGATTTCATGCTTGGGATTTGTTTATTAATGACAGTGGATTTTTAAAAAATCCTTACCTTTTGTGTGTGTGTGTGTGTGTGTGTGTCCCTTTTGTAGCTTTTTTTCCCTGGGAAGGATTAAATTATTGTATCTGTTATTTCAAAAATAATTCATTTACTAGCTGGATATCCCAAAATGCTGATTTTTTAAAACAGGAATTGACATAAAAGTGCTAAGAATCTACCTGCCTGCTATTTGCAACTGGAAGTTATAGATGTTTTAAAAACTTAAGCATTAAGTTGTTGAATGATCAAAGTAGATTAAAATTGTTGATTTTACGCAGTTTTCCATGAAAATAATCTCAGCGTATGCAGTAGGTAGGTAGAGGAATGACTTCTGGGTAGATACTCGATTAATTTGTATATTTTCTTTGTGTATTTAGGATTCATCTTAACATGCACACAATAAAACCAAGACAAATATTCCCTGGAACGTTATTTATTCACACCCATATGAATGTAATAGTTTCAGTCTAAAACACAGTATGGCGTATTTCATTGACCAGAATAGCAGCACAACAGGAAATAAATAAATACAAATTAAAAAGAGGTTACCATTTTGTCTTGTTTTTTTCTCCTCCAGGAGGAAAAAATAACATAACATAATTTCCACTGCTGGCACTAAAACATGAATCCAATGGAAAATGTCCAGGTAGAGATCTGTCTATAAATGTACAATATTTATGGAGACCCTGGATGTGTATTTTTGAAGCATCTGGTAAAGGTGAAGCTGGTTCACACATGCATAACTGCAATATCTCTAGTGAGAAGATGCCCAAATCTAATGTCACAGACAGAACACTCAGATCATGTCACACATGCACAGCAGACATGGGGGGAACAGGGCATGTGCAGCTCGTGGCTTCCAACTTCACTATATTTTAAATCAAGTATAGATAAAGTGTGCCGTTGGAGCCGGGAATAAAAACAAAGAAAAATGAAACCAACCAACCGATGCACATACATGCATGTGTGAACCAGTCTTAAGTCACACACAACACTGCTGCTCCCAAATCTTTGGCAGAGCCGCAGAAAACATGGGAGGTCTACCTCGTTTCTTGTAACAAGAAAGGACCAATACATCTATGCAATTATGCTATTTGGGGATAGACAGTTTTAATCTCAATAGAGTGGTTTAAGTCCTAACTTGAGAAGTGGGAGAGAGAGGGGGGGGAGACAGAGAGAGAGAGAGAGAGAGAGAGAGAGAGAGAGAGAGAGGGGGGGGGGGAGGAAGGGAGGGAGGGAGGAAGAAGACTGTCATATTTAGAGAAAGGTTAATGTATAGCACATTGGAGATATGGAGACAATAGATGAGACACTGTCCCTCTTCCAACAGGACTTTCTAGCCAAGCCCTAAGTATAGTCATAGTCTGAGGAATCATCCTCAAAAGCCCCTTTAAAGTCTCTTTGATAAGGATCTACACTATTCTCTTCAAACTCCCCCACCGGGTGGAGGTTTCTACCCTTGGCTTTGCGGTCTTCCATCTTGATGGTATCATAGAGTCCTTTGGGCTCCTCGTCAAGAAGGATGTTCCTCTCCGAGTGGGAGGGCTTCATCTGGCAAATGTTTTTGAGGGCCAGCAGGACCGGGGAATAGAGGACATTGGCAAGGCCCATGCCCAAGCTGAGTTGAGTGAAGCCAAAAGAGTGGACAATCTCTCCAGCCACGATGGGCCCCAGGGCATAGGCCACTGAATAGGAGATGTCGGCAATGGCATAGACGCTGCCATAGACGGACACGTAGCGCACATCTACCAAGAAGGCAAGGGTGGGCAGAAGGGCCGTGTCCACCAGGGCAATGCCAAAGCAGATGCCACACAAGGGGACCATCAGTTGGCCAAAGTTCCGGCAAGCAGGCACCACGCAGGAGCTGGCCCCGATGATGACCATGCCCAGCGCCCCATAAAACCACTGGAGGTGGGGATACTTGTCCGCCAGCTTGACGGTGATGTAGACGCCCAGGACGTGGGGGAAGAAGGCCGGCAACCAAGCCAGACCCATCTCCCACTCGCTGGCGTTCATGGTGCTGCTCATCCAGTTGGCGATGGTGGGCTCCAGGAAGGCCAAGGGGATATTGCAAGTGGTGAGGGCCCCGGCCACCACCGCGATGTAGGGGTCGATCATCAGCTGGTGGATGGGGATGCCCACCGGCATGTTCTCCCGGGTCCTGTTGGCGAAAGGCTTGATGACCACCAGCAGCAGCAGGGCGTCCAGGAGGGAGATGAAGGCCAGCACCAGGAAGGGCGTCTGCTTCTGGGCAAATTGGTACAAGATGCCGCCAAAGGGGGGCGCCACCAGGCTGCCGAAGGAGATGAAGGCCAGCGCCACGCCCAGGGCGCGGTTGCGCTCCGACTCCTCGGTGTATTTGTCGGCGATGAGGGCCACCCCGGAGGTGTCGGCGAAGGCCGAGCCCAGCCCCTGCATGCTGCGCGCCACGAAGAGGGTGCCGTAGTTCTCGGCAAAGGCGAAGATGAGCGTGGACAGGAACATGACCAGCAGCCCGATCAGCAGCGGCAGGACGTAGCCCACGCGGTCGATGAAGGTGCCGGTCAGCGGGTTGACCAGCAGCTGCAGGATGGCCTTGGAGGCGAAGAGCACCCCGATCTTGATGTCCTGGTTGTCGGCAGGCAAGGGGGGCGGGATCAGCCCGGAGCTCCTGGTGGCGTTGCCGGGCCAGCCCCCGCCCGCCCCGCTGCCGTTGACATCCAGGCTCTGGCCGGCCGACGGCGCCTCTCCCCCGCCGCCGCCGCCGCCGCCCATGGTGGCCAGGTAGTGGGGGATGATGGGCACGATGACCATATAGAGCATGTTGTCCAGCAGCAGCGCCACGCAGACGATGACCAGCAGGAGGCGCCGCTGGCGGTGTGCCTCCTGCAGGGCGCTGCCCAGAGCCTTGGCCCGCAGCCCCACCGCCTCGGACAGGTTCTCCACTGCTCGGCGGGCACCCACCGAGTGGCCGGCGTCCTCCTGCATCCTTCCTCCTGCGTCTGCCGGGCCAGGGACTCTAGAGGGGCATGGAGCCGGGAGAGCGAGGCTGGAGGGCGGGCGCGGGGGTCCTGCAGCCTTCCTCCTCCTCCTCCTCCTCGCGCCCTCTCAGCTTCCAGGCTCCGCGGCGTCCTCCTCCACCTTCAGTCCCGCTTCCTGGCACTCTCTGAGCGAGTTTCTTGGTCCCGTTTGCCCGGCCGTCCAGCCCGCAGCTCTCTCCGCCTTTCTCGGACTGCGGAGAAGGCGCGCTGTCTTGTCCTGCTAAACCTCCGCTCGAGGCGCCTCTTCCCCTTCGCCGCGCTTTGGGCGCGTCCCCATTGCGCTCCTGTAGGGACGGGGGTGGGGGCACTTTGCTGTCGCCCTCCCTTCCGGCCTTCCTTCTCGGCTCTAGATGGATCTCTGGGTAGCTGCGGTGCCCCCCTCTCCGTCTGTCCCAGCTCGCCTCCGGCGTGCGTGGCGGGTTGCCTCTGGATCGCCTTCTCGGTCGCCCTGAGCCTCGCTCTCTCCGTGGGGCTCCGCTAGCCGGCGGGCGAGGGCAAGCGAGGGGGTCTGCCCATCAATCGGCCCGGCGGGGCGAGGTTGGCAGCCCGCCTCTCTTGCCTTGTCGGGTCGGTTCAGAGGAGCGCGGCTGGCCGGAATCCTCCCGTCCGCAGCATCGCTCCGGCTGGCTCAGACGGGGCGCCCCGAGGCGCAGCCTGCGCGGCTGGGGAAAAGCTGCTTCTCGCTGCCATCGGCGCCGGTGGAAAGTTGCGGGCTCTTCTTCTTTTCCCCTCCGCCCCCTCCCTCCGCCCCTCCCCACGCGGGCTGGCTTCCCTCCCCCCTCCGATGACGCAGAATGAAGCCCCCCTCCCGAGCGGTCGCTGGCCCGGCTGCGTCTCACTCGGCTAATTTAACACATGGAGGACTCGGAGCCAATGGCTGCCTCCAAGCAGCCCCCGGGGGCCAGCGGGCGTGCGAGGCCGCACCTGGAGTCTGGAGCGGCTGGGCTGCGCCTGCTGCCGGGACACGTCTGGACTTGACAAAGCAGGGCAATCTGGAAAGGTGTAAGATGGAGACGGAAGTCCCTCGGTCCAGTTCCTCCCTTGCCAGTCTAGGAGGGTGGCTGGAGAGCAGCCTGGCAGTGCAAGGACCCAATGAAAGGAATGAGCTCTTTATAGAAAGCCAAGAGTGAGGGGTCCTGGGTGGTCTTGGAGCTGGGTGGTTTTTCTTGCAGACCTTTTCATGACCCAAACTATGTAACATCATCAGTGTCAGTCTAGCACCGATGATATTACCTAGTTTGGATCATGAAAGGTCTGCAAGAAAACCACCCAGCTCCGAGACCACCCAGGACCCCTCATTTCAACCCTGAGCTACAAATATTCTCCTTTAAACCTAAATGTCTTCTTCAACTGCTGGCTGAGTTGAAGTGCTTTGCATCCATCTGTGAACTGGCCGACATAGAATCACCATCCTGGTCAAATAATTGTCCAGTCTCTCCTTGAAAACCTCCAGCGATGCAGCAGCCACAACTTTGGGAGAAAAGTTGTTCTGTTGATTGAAGTCTGTAGAGATTCTCAGTCATGGTTGTCCCAAAGGTGCTTTTTCAGGAGGCAACTGGACTTTCTGGTTTTTTTTCTTTTGAAGACGTTTCGCTTCTCATCCAAGAAGCTTCTTCAGCTCTGACAGGATAGTTCCATTGATTGATTATTCTCGCTGTCAGGAAATTCCTCCTTATGTCCGGTTGGATTCTGCTGCTATGAGGATATTTCTCCTCTCCTGCTTCTCTTCCCAGTCCCTGCCCTTTGAGGTCTCTCCAAGCCAAGGAGATACCTCCAGGATGCCGGGATAAGAGAGGAGAGTCTACTTTAAACCCTGAATAGCTAAAAGTCATCAGAGGGGTTTCTGGGTTGGGGAAGAGGGAAGGAAGGGAATTGTGCTGAGGTCATGTCTGAAAAGAGAGGCTGGCTGATCTGGGATAAATAGCCTCCTGGCACAAAATTCAGCTTGAATTTGCTAACTGAAAGGAGGTGAAGACCCCAGTTTGAATAGCTTTCGAAGGGGAAACCTGAGAAATTCACCAGCAGTGGGGAATTGATAGCAGCGTGCCTTAAATGCCAGCTGCTGCAGGAAGTGGTCAGTTTATGGCTTTCCTTGGAACCTCTAGAGTCTAGAGCTAATCCAGTGGAGCTCTTCTGGTGCCCTCATTGCATGGAGGCAGGAGTGGACTGTACAAACAACCACACTTTTCAAAAATGTGCTGTTACAGCCCATCCTGTGCTACTGGATTGTTAGTTCCTTCCTGCTTTGTGCCTTTTGGATTTCATTTCCGGGGGCGGCGGGGGACACACACATGGCAAGGGGTGTCATTGATTAGCTCAGATGAGTTGGCTGAACTTCATGGGTCATTGAGAAGCTTTTCAGATGTTGGACATGCTCCATAGACAATCATAATCTGTCCCCTTAAAGGAGTCCAGGTTTTCTCTTATAATAATACTTTAAGAAGCTAGCAGATGAAAAATGTGTGCTCCATACTGGAGGCTTTTAAGAAGACCCTGGAATGTCTGGAATGGCATAGGGTCTCCTGCTTGAGTAGGGGGCTGGACTAGAAGACCTCTCCAAGGTCCCTTCCAACACTGCTGTTCTATTATTCTGTCCTTCTAAATGGATCCTGACTAGGCTGGAGAGACGTTCCCTGAGGATGGGCTCAGCATGAGTCCAAAAGCTCGGAAGACGAAACTTCCGGTCTCCGTGCGACCCAGATTGGACCCTGCAACCGTTATCCTGGAACAAGCAGATTTGCCTTCATTCAGATCGTGACTGTTCCCTCTTCACATTATTTCAAGGTCCTTGAACAAATGTGAATCTCCTTGATGTTCTGAAAAGCCAGGCACATACGTACTAGTAGTTGTAAGAGGAGATTTACTACATGGTTCTCTTGCAATGACTCCATTCAGAATTACAGAATTTGCAGCTGGGATGAGGTTGAACCGGAGAATAGTCAGGCCTGGATTTGAACGTTACTTCTGAGAATATGAATATTACAGATCAATAATGCCTTTCTAGTAAATCTGTTAAACAGCAGTGCAAATAGCAGATATGAATAGTCATCTCCCAATTAAAGTACTGCTTTTTATTTTTTTAAATAGATGTTTAAGAGCGCTAGCAAGAAAAAGAAAGCAGAAAATAAGAAAAGCAAGTGAACACCACTTAATCTTGCTTTTTATGATACAACTAAATACTTAGACTAATGGTTCTTTTCAGGGTAGGGTCCCTTTTTATTGCAATTCTGTGGGGAAAAAGTCTACCCAAGACCTTGGAAGTTATTTATGAGGAAGGCTGAGTAACATTTCACTTTTATTCTCTTGTTGAATAAATCCAGCAAGAGTTTAGTGTTTCCAACTCTGCATAAGCTGTTAGATCATAGAACTTCTGGCCTTTTCATATTCCTTGAGTATGAATATTACACACTGTGTAACAGTCATCCTGCTGTCTAATTTATCTTTAATTCCAAATAAAAATAATCTACAATCGCAAATCAATTAAAGAAGCCCGAAAATGTTCAACTATAGTAAGTTTTAGATTTGAATGTTCATTTTCCAGCTTTAAAAAAAAGGGAAAAGCTAAGGCTGAACAAATGTTTGGAATTTTTATTTCATGGTTTTGGTATTTTGCTACTGAATAAATTAGAGTAAGAATACATGATAGATCTGTTAGAAAAAAATTGTGAATGGGTTAATTCAGGGGAATACTTTGAAAAATATTGTTACAATTAGTTGTGCTTAGCTACGCTATCTATATGGTATCTTAGCACGGAGTCCAGGCCATCTTAATTTGCTCTCACAGGCATTCTGAGGTCAGCAGATATTGTCTGAGGTTTTAAAACAAAATGTCTTAAGTAATTATGGTCAAATTCTGTTTTCGCAACAGGCCCTTTGAGTGGATCAATGGCTGTAGATCAACTCTACCAAATCAAACAACCAACTGATCATTTTGCATGTAAGTCAGCTCAATTAAGAGTGTCCGCTGGTGCAGTCCTTGCTTGAAAATCACTCATCGGATTACAAGTTAAGGGACAGCAGAAATGTTCCAAGATGTTATTGACATTATTTTCATGAATCTATGCATTTCATACATATGCATTTTCCTTTCTTTTTTAAAAAATAAAAAATTATCGTATTTTTCGGAGTATAAGATGCACCAGAGTATAAGATGCACCTTAGTTTGGGGAAGGAAAATAGGGGAAAAAATCTACCTACCAGGTATTCATCTGGCTAGTGTCATAGTCTGTTCAGCTTCAGCACATTATTTTATCCCCTGGTTAGGGCTGAAAAAAATATTCTTCGAAGGGAGTAGGAATGAAAACAAGCCTGCAAAGACTTAGGGCTGGAAAAAACTTCTTTGGACGGAGTAGGAAGCCGGGAAGATTGTTAGCACCTCGTTAGGGCTGGAAAAAAAAAGCTTCAAAAAAGCTACATTCGGAGTATAAGATGCACCCAAATTTTCAGCCTCTTTTAGGGAGGAAAATTTTACTCCGAAAAATACGGTAGATGGCAGATTTTGAAAAATAAAAAGGTGAGTGGAAGAGACTCTCTGTAGCTCAGGGTTGAACTGTAGAGTCTTTGCTGCTCTCTGAGCTTGGGGTTTTTTATGCAGTCGTTCCATTGCCCGAGTAGGTAACACCTTCAGAAGCTTCGAAGAGCTTATCCAGCTGATGAAACATCTGCATGGAAACTCAGAAAGCACCAAGGGTGAAGTCTTAATGATTAAAATTTAGGTTCTATCTTTGGAAAGTTTGCATTCAGTTACAACAGTGTATTAGTAAATAAAATTAATGAAAGAAAGAAATATATGGATTTAGTGCTCATCTTTGAGATGACTGGTCTCTCTCTCTCTCTCTCTCTCTCTCTCTCTGTGGGTGTTTGTGTGTGGGTGTGTTTGTGTGTGGGTGTGGGTGTCCCTAAACTATACCTTTGTTTAGTATCAGTTTTCTGTCTTTTGAAAATTGCATTCCCCCCCCCAGTGTTTTATTCCTGACTGTTTAAATTTGGTCTTCTATATCTGTCTATTGGTCTGTCTGTCTGTCTGTCTGTCTGTCTGTCTGTCTGTCTGTCTGTCTGTCTGTCTGTCTGTCTGTCTGTCTGTCTGTCTGTCTGTCTGTCTGTCTGTCTGTCTGCATGCATGCATGCATGCATGCATGTATGTATGTATGTATCTATATCTATCTATCTATCTATCTATCTATCTATCTATCTATCTATCTATCTATCTATCTATCTATCTATCTATCTATCTATCTATCTATCTATCTATCTATCTATCTATCTATCTATCTATCTATCTATCTATCCATCCATCCATCCATCCATCTATATCTACAACCTACCCAATCTTCTAGTTAAGAGAGAGACGGGGAAAGGTCAACCTTCAAAAGGAACTGCATAAATTCCTTCTCTTTCTGTGGAAACTTCAGTTGTGGATGAGGAAACAAGAAAGGAAAAAAGAAAGAAAGAGGAAGTTTCCTCTTAATGAAGACCAGACAAGCTATGGACAGGACAGGTAGTGCTTGACTTACGATCACAATTCAGCCCAAAATTTATGTTTCTAAATGAGTTTTGCCCCATTTTATGACATTCCTCGCCACCTTTGTTAAGCGAATTACTGCAGTTCTTCAATTAGTCACATGGTTGTTAAGTAAATCTGGTTTTCCCATGGACTTTTCTTGTCAGAGGTTCTCAAAAGGGGATCACGTGACCCCAGGACACGGTGACCATCACAAGTATGAACCAGTTGTCAAGTATCTGAATGTAAATCACGTGACCATGGGGATGCTGCAATGATTGTAAGTGTGAAAAGCGGTCATAACTCATAAGTCACTTTTTTCAGTGTCATCGTCACTCCGAACGGTTGCTAAACAAAGTGTGGTAAGTCAAGGGCCACCTGTAGCCAGCTGGTCTTCAGACAGAGGTGCCACCTCAGAAACTTTCATTGCTGAGTGGAAGCCACGAGCACCTTCCAAAGAGCGAGAGAGGTGAAGTCCACCTTCCTACTTGAGATGCACATCCCGCCTTGGGCGGGAAGGGCCTCTTCTTGGCTCTGGCAGGGCTGAGCGGGGGAGACGCTGGCTCTGCTTTATGGCCATGCGGCACTAGCACCGGCATCTTGGCCCTTGGTTGACGAGGCACTCTATTTGATTAAATTCCCTCTTTTAATCAAGGCTAAAAGCCATTTCCCCTCAAATAAATGGACTCTGTCTCACTTTGCGGGGTGGGCGGAGGGGGAATAGGTCATGTCTGGAAAACACAGCGGCTGTTTTCTTCATCTCAGGGGAACATTTGTTATCCCTATTATTAGCAAGGAGAAACAGGGGTTACATTTGCTAAGAGCTTCGTAATAAATTCAACCGTATTCAGCCAAGTCAGCTGGTTGGGGGCCAGAGACTCGCAGAGACTTTTCAATGTGAAGTCCTGGGTTGGCCCCATGGAGTGGGACCTCTGGACATTGACTCCTGGATATCCAAATAGTCCATGGGTCAGGAGCAGATGTAGGGCTGTGCTGGGGTCTCTTGCAAAGTATGTACTGAGAAGTAACATACTTAGCAACAGAGTGATCAATGCCTGGAACTCACTACCTGACTCTGTGGTTTCGTCACCAAACCCCCAAAACTTTACCCTTAGACTGTCCACTGTTGACCTCACCTGATTCCTAAGAGGTCAGTAAGGGGCGTGCATAAGCGCACCAGCATGCCTACCGTCCCTGTCCTAATGTTTCCTCTTATCAGTACTCATTTTATGTATATAAACAACGTTATATCTATGTATATTACCAACACGTACTTGACAAAAATAAATAAATAAATAAAATAAAGTGTCTTGTTCTTTAATGCCCCTTTGCTTGCCTGCTCGATGACAAAGTTAGCCATTCAGTTATGTCCGACTCTTGGAGATTTTATGGGTCAGATTTCTCCATGTCTTCCAATCTTGCACAGCTTCTTTGAGTTTTTCTGTGCCCAGGTTGGTGTCAGCTTTGATGGTGTCCAGCCACCGTGTTCTTTGGTGGCCCAGTTTCCTTTCATTGCTAACACTTATCTGCTTATTCTTGGCCTATTTCTTCTGGGATTCAGCTTGTCTCATTATGTTCATCCCACCCAGCCAGAGATCTACACAGGCCTTCCTGGCTTGACTCTGAATGCTTACAGCCTGCCTTGTCCACTTCTCTCTCTCTTCCTTCTTTACAGCACTGATTCATCTGGAACGGTCATGTCCAGTGGGCTCATCCTGCAAAAGAACTTGGTATTTCCTACTGTCATGATGTGAGGCTGCCCCCTTATAGCCCGGGTATTGTGGATTGTCTCTGTCTCCATGCAGAAATTAGTTCTGCCCTGTCGTTGACCATTTCCCAGTAGCTGGAGAAGAACGGGGTTCTTCTGAAAGCTTTGGGTGATTAGTTGGTCACATGGAATGAGAGAATGGCCTTGGGAGACAGGAGAAAGAGCTGCAGTCCAGCCAACCATCATGCAAAATGCATCTTGCCTGAACTACTTTGAAGGACTAACAGTTGGTGATGGTCTCTGTTTTAGCTGTGGCGTCATGCCTTCAGTAATAGCTTTATGGTTCTTGTTTTATTCCCATAGATATTTTTTATTTTATCTGCTGGATTTACCATAGACATTGAACATGTATATTTTGCTGTGTTACTAATCACTGGAAGCTTTTATGAAATATAATAATATATAGGAAGGGTGAATCGAGATAAACAACCCATTTGTCCTCCCGGCAATACCCAGACAGGGATGTGAATTGTCCCCTGTCCCTTTTTTATTTTCTTGATTTGGGGGCTATTGTTGGAGGGAAGCCCTCCCGGTCAGGAGGAGGGTTCAAGCAGGGAATTAGCCTGGACTTGTTACACAAGAAGGCAAGGCCTAACTTCCGCTGAATGCCTTTCAGCCTTATGTGGTCTTTCCAGGTGGAATCTGCACCAGCCTGGGAAGATTCAGGCATAGAGCAATAAAGTAGCTAGTTTGAACTCTATACCAGGGGTCCCCAACCTTTCGGACCTCAGGCACAACTAAATTCTTAATTTTAAATCCCGTGGACCACTAATATGATCTGCCCAATGACCAGCTGGGTGGGCATGGGTAAGGTGGTCATGTGACTGGGTGGGCGTGGCCAACTCAATGTCACTCACGCCGAGGGGTGCCTCGCCGGCCTCTACTCGTCCCTCCCCTCCCAGCCACTCCCCGCCTCCCTGCCTGGGCTCCTTAGGCCCCCTACAGGAAGCAGTTGTTGGAGCTAAGCAGCCACCATGAGAAAGAGTTGGCAAAGCAGCTGGCTCAGTTCAAATTGGATCTGGCCAAGAAGGAGGCTCAGCAGAAGCACCTCACTGAGGACTAGGAGCATAGGCTTTCCAAGCAGAGAGAAGACCTGCGGGAGTGCAAGGCCAGGTGTCAATGCCTGGAGGCTCAGTGGGCTGAGATGGTCAGCCAGTTCCAGGCCATGATGCAATCCCACTGAAACAAGGCCCTCCAGTTCTTTGCCACCAGCAGTGCTTCCCTCCAGCCTTTTCCCAAAGCCCCGCACCAGGAGGCCGAAGCAGACCCCAAGTCGGAATTTCTCCCCCCCTCTGACCTACACAAAAAGACCCCGGAGGAGGAGACTCTCTGCAGCAACATTCATTGCACGTATCTGTCCCAGGGGCGGTTAGTTTGAGGACCCCTGATTTAGTGCAATATAAAAAATGCAAATAATTTTTCTGCGGACCACCAAAATTTTCTCGCGGACAACCAGTGGTCCATGGGCCACCAGTTGGTGACTGCTGCTCTATACTATGGGGGTCTGGTTGCTTGTACCTGACAGGATATAGCTAATGAGGTGCTTGGAGGCGCAACCTAGGGCCAGTTAAAAGAAAATTCTTAATAGTTTGTGGTTAAGTCTGAATAGGGAAGAAGGATCCTTAATTCCTCTTTACACCATGGCCATAACACAGTTTTCAAGACGTTCATAACTGTGATCGGACTCTAACAGAGGTGACCTGAGCTTTAAGAAAGCAAGACAGACCTGTGAGAT